>OY282559.1:219408623-219721123 GCA_958295665.1 Tipula vernalis | reverse complement strand
TTCTAAACAATGGGTGTTAACGAACGAGTCATCCCACCGAATGCGACCCTTAATTATTGAAAATCACCAATTTTTGTTTTGTTTTAGGTTCTTAACAAGAAGTTGTAGCGTCGTAAAATTTTTTTATTTTAGTTTTGTATTTGATCGTGTGCAGTCTTCACATAAAGTGTTTTAAATCAAAAAGAGTTTTCGTAAGTTTTTTGAGAAAAAAAGTGTGTTTGTGATAATTATGCCTAAAGCGTGCCAACTCAGTGAAGGAATAAGGGCACAAATTGTGTTGTTGGATTCCCAGGGTGTAAGCCAAATTAAAATATCCCAAAAATTAAAATGCTCTCGTGGAGCAGTTCAATCTACATTGAAAAGGGTTAAAGAGACCGGGGACTATGCCTATAAACTACGCTCAGGCAGAAATCGTATCACTTCGGTTAGAGACGATCGACAAATTGTGCGAAAATCTCTCAAAAACCGAAGAAAAACATCTGCTGAGATAGCTGCAGAGCATTTAACAGAACAAGAAGTTCACATTTCGGCACGGACAGTTAGAAGAAGGCTCCTGCAAGCTGGATTGAAAGGTTGTAAAGCAAGAAAAAAACCTTTGCTCTCACTTACCAACATAAAAAGTCGCTTGAGATGGGCTCGAGGACACAAACATTGGAATGACGTGGATTGGGCGAGAGTTGTTTGGTCAGATGAATCTACTTTTGAGGTAAATATAAAAAATAAATATTAAAAAATAATTAGTCAAAAAAAAATAAAAAATTGTGCTATGTATTTTAAAAGAATTAATAGAGAAATTTATGTTAAATTTGATGGAATTCTTATAGATTTTTGGAACTCCTGGCGCAACCATCGTAAGAAGAAGAGTCGGGGAAGCATACAATCCTGATTGTATAGTGCCTACCGTAAAGCATGGAGGGGGTAAACTGATGGTGTGGGGTTGTATGGCATCATCAGGGGTGGGAAAACTGTTGTTTTGTGAGGGTCCGATGAACAGTACCAACTATGTTACCGTCCTCGAGGCTGCATTGAATGCCTCAATTCGACAAATCTTTGGGGAAACGGATAGTTCTTCGATAATTTATCAACAGGATAATGCCCCTGCCATACTTCCCGCGTTACGATGAGTTGGTTTCGAAAAAAACAAATTCGAGTCATGGACTGGCCCGCCCAGTCACCAGACCTAAATCCCATTGAAAATTTGTGGTCAATTTTAAAAAAAAAATCAAGGATCGCAGTATGACTTCAAAGGAAGACTTCAAACGTGCGCTGACAGAGGTATGGAAAAATATATCGAGAAATACCTGCGAAAAATTAGCACGGTCGATGAATAAAAGAGTCCTGGCTGTCATCAAAGCCAAAGGAGGACCTACAAAATACTAAAATTAATAAAATATAAAAAGTATTTCCTAAAAATATTGAGTTTTAATTTTTGTCTTCATTCGTTTTGTAGATACTGCAATTTGGGAGGGGTGCTTTATAATTTTGGCCAAGGCTATATATATATATATAATATATATATATATATATATACATATATATATATATATATATATATATATATATAAATATATATATATAATTGTACCAAAGTAAAATTGTTTTAAAATTTCAATTTGAAATAAGTTACAGCTGATAAGGCATTATTCAGAATTGTTCACATTAAAAATTAAGACAAAAAATAGTGAATTTGAAATTTGAGATAAAATCGGAGGCAGTATTCGTACTTTTGATACTCGTATCTATATATTTAATAAAAAAAAATTTTGCCATAGTATCAAATTAACTCAATTAACGCGTGGCACAACAACTACTTTTTGGTATAATTTTTAATGGGCAATTGAGCACAAACAATTTTTAATATTGCCTCATCAGCTGTACATTTCCCTAGAATAAAAATAAAATTATATTGATCAAAATTTTTCGAGATTTCCGTTAATTTTTATATATACACGTTCGCACTTACCTCAATGTCAGCGCCAATCTTAAAGTAGGGCTCAGCGGTTCCCTCAGCACGGTTTCTTTTTCAATTAACGGTTTAATCAATCCCAGTAATTCCTCAAAATTTTCATAATTCATTCGTGTGTATTTAAAAAACAACTGGAGTCTTGTCGCAGCTGGTTGAATATGCAATTAAATGCTCCAGTTCGGTCACGCTCCAAATAATATGGACGTACCCAATATTTCCTTTTTTTGCATTATTGTATTCGTCAGCATCGTCTTCGCTGCTACTGAACATGATATCCAATGAATTCATTGTAATATTATCACTCACAAAACACACAACACAAAATCAAAATATAAAAAAATTATTCGGTTCACTCGTCCAGTAATGTATCACTTTTTACTCACAAAACACATACAAAATACTAAAAATTATTCGATACAATAATTTAATACAATTCGATACAATTTAATTTAATACAAAATCAAAATACCTACTAAAAATTATCGATTGACTCGTATTCAATAAAATTTTTTTGATTTTTTTAGGTTATGTTTTTGTTTACTGTCAAAATCTGTCCAAAAAATTTGCTATAAAAAAAAAACAATAACAAAATACTTTGTCTTTGTCACTCTGATGGATTATTTTTTTTTTGTCTTCTTCCAACTTCAAGTCAGCTCAGTCAATTTTTCACAGTGAATTGGGGATTAAACAATTTTGAAATTAAAATTTTGAAACAGACGTTTTATTTTTTCATAAAAGTTTTTTATATATGGAATGGCCAAAAAAGTTTGTGATTTTATTTTCTGGTCTAGATATAGTATTTCTATGAATATTTTCTTGTTTCCAAATTAGATTTTTTCAATAACTTTTCGGGATATTGGTTAAGCACTAATGAATCTTTTATAATTTTTAAATTTTGTTTGTGAAATTTAGTATCAGAAAGCTTTAAAATTTTTTCGGTTAAAATTTGTATACTGTTAATTTCATAAATGACGGGGAACCAAGAATGAACATTTATATTTCTGCATGAGCAGGTATCTTTCTTATACCAATCACAAGAAATGTTGCCATTTGGTTCGTGAATTAACAAAATGTCCAAACAAGCAATTTTGATATCTACTTCTTTATCTAAAGTAGATTTTATTCTATTATTTACTGAATTAAACGCTTCTGAAAAATAATCGATTTTATTTATCGGTACCGCAGTAATTGTGTCGTCCACATATCTAAAGTAGAATAAAGTTCGAAAGTCCAGAAATTTTTTTTAATTTTCCATTACTAAATTTGCTAATGAGGGACTTATGGGAGAACCCATAGGGGAGACTGAAGTTTGTTTATAAATTTTGTTATCAAAAGAAAATTTTGAATTGTTCAAAACAATGTCTAAAGCAGTAAAGAAATTGAATTTTTGTTAATTTACATTTATAATTTTTCTTTATATTTCTCCAATTTTGACTGATAACATTTCGTACAATTTGGTTATCAACATTTGTTAATAAAGATTTAACATCTAAAGAAATTATCATGGAATTTGGCGGGATCGTCACGTTATTAATTTTGTTTCTGAAATCTTCAGAATTTAGAATAAATCGTGTGTTCGAATCGCAAGATGTCGATATGTACAGATTTCCGAACTTACAATGGGATCTTTTTTTCTCCAGTGTTGGCGAACATTGTGTTGGACAAGTTATTTAGAGTGTCATTGTTAAAACTGATACCATCTGCCATGATAAAAATGTAAAAATTATAGAGAACTACTTAAAAAGAATAACTAGTATATTAGAATTATCAAAGAAATAATTATGGACTAACAACACAAAATTCATTTACTTCAACCAATTACAGTGGTGAACACTAACTTTCTTAACTGAACTTAATCATACAGTTAATGGTAGTCCTAATAATAATAATAAAGTTTATTCAGTACTTCCTTAAACACCATCTTTAACAGAAGCTACAGAACAGTTTCACAAAATTAAAATATCCTATATTATTGAATAAAATACAATGTAGCGTACAAAAAGTGTCTGTGATCAAAATTATGTCAGACTAAAAATATGCTAAAGCTACGACTACAAAAGCGCAATCCTTTTTCGTTTTTTTAGTAATTAGCCACCTAAAAATATGTGGAATAGGAAATTTATTAGTATTAAAAATAATTAGCTATAATTATTTTAGTTGTGATAGAACTCTGGATTCTGGTGATTACGAAGGGGAACGTCAATTATTTTGACAGTCGATTACTGTAATACTGTTTCAGCACTGATTGCTATCGATCAATCTCGAATGATAATATCTAGTACGTTTACTATGTATTATAGTATTTTATGAGTATGTTTGTTTCTTTGTGGGGAGATTTTTTGGGTTAGCTCTAAACTACTACAAATAAAACATTTCTTTGCCTGTTTTGTGTTTGGCTGAATAGAGGGCAATCATTTAAAAACCTGTTAAAGCTAACATATTATTATTAAGAATAAACCAGATTTTTGCTTTCCATTTTTTTGTATGTTGATTATTTATTTTATTTTAGATATTGACTAATACCAGGCTTCCATCGTCAATAGTATTATACTACTATTCCTTATAGGGTTTCATGATTGAAGCGAAACATGATTAAAACTCATATTTATAATTATTGATAAATATTGGGCGCATCTAGCACACGTAGAGACTACCGAAAATACGTAGAGTCTACAAGTATACATGTGCTGGATGGAAAAAATCTCAGTAAATATGTGTAGACTCTACGAGTTTTAGTGAGACTAAAAATTTTAGTCTACATTTTTATGTAGATTATTTTGGTTTGAGACTTGGATTTTTTTTGACATTTGTATTACTAGTTCATATTTATAAACCAAAAATAAACATGGAGGATGATCAACAGGATTCAATTTTTCTAAAACTTCCTCCATTTTAATTATTTGGTAAAAATTAAAAACAACTCACAGTGAAACGTCAATTTAATTTATTACGAAATTTTAACAAGTTATCCAATAGAAAAATCAAAATAGATACATTTTAGACTATCTCAAATGTAGACTCTACGTGTGCTAGATGCGCCCATTATTTAAAGAAAAATCCAAAAAAAAATATTAAAAACACACTACGACGTACGACTGCAGCCAGAGCCTTCTAGAGTATAGAGCCATAATCATAATGACGTATTTTTTAGAAGCTTTTTTAGTGGTATAACTTTTAATTGATTTCCATAGGAATCCATAGTAAAAATGGTGTTTGTTAGCTTCAAGTTTTTCAATGAAAAAAGCTAAAATATTATAAAATGTTTATATAAATGTTTTCCACATGCCTTAAACAACAACATTCAAGAAGACTATATTGTTATTGAATAAATATTGATTGCAGAAATATTAAAATTAAACTATTCCTAAAATATATTTTTCGAATTTCCATTTTGAAAAATAAATCAAAGTTGGCTCTGATGAATTAAAATAATACTTGCTAAATTTATCTTTAGTTTTACTAGTGTACGTAAGATGTCTAAAATATTTACAGAAAAATACGAAAAAAAATTATTTGGTCACAAAATTATCACTCGTACTTAATTTTTTGTGAATTTGTTTTGCTTTTCTTACAATTTTTTTACTTGAAATTTCCTCAGGTGGTAATTTTTGGTATGATATTACCAAATTTTTACAACCATCACTGCCATCTATGTAATGTATATTGACTTAATGACCAAACGAATTGTAGTAAGCTTTTATATTTATTTGACCAGAATGCTGTTGTTATGAATTTTTTTTATATTTTGGTTTAAATAATTCAATTATTACAAGAAAATGAAAACGATTTACTTCAACGACATTCATATATGTTGAAATTCAAATATTTATGAAAGTATTTCAGAAATCATAATTAAGAATTTGTAACGTTTTCATTTAAAAATTTGTCTTAGGAAAAAAAGTGATTTCCCATATGTTTTGTGTATTTTACTATGAAAAGTTTGGTTTTTTCCTCGTTTCTAATTCCTTTATAAAAGCCGTGTTTTTAGATAATGGCTTTGTATAATCAAGGTTGCTCTGCTGCAGCCTAAACAAGCTTAATATTGAATAAGAATTCAAATAAACCTATACACTGCCACGTTTACACTGTTAAAATTACAATTTGCTACCTACTACATATATCTTTGACAGCAGATTAATGTAAAATTAATCTATTTTCATTTACTTTAAGGCTGATTCCGATTGAAAACCAGCAACTAGTGAAATAATGTGTCGTGAAAAGTACTAATTGTGTAATTTAAAGGTTTAAATAAAATTTTTTATCCATAAATATGATAAATATGTTGTTTTATGTTTTTTCTTGTGTTGACATCCTGAACATTCTCCGGCCCATTAAAAAAACTCCTGTTTTTTAACAGCAAGATGACATTAATGCTGTAGTTTCGTCTGTTGCCAATAGCTTACATACCTTTACTATTGGTCGCTTGATAAGTCGATTAGCTATTTTCAGGAATACTACTCGAACTAAGCCGTCGATACCGGGATGAAGTGTGATAATACGACCCAGTAACCATTTTGTTGGCGGTAAATTTTCGTCCTTGATGATTACAAGATCACCAATTTTGATGTTTTCTGTTTCTTGATTCTACTTGCGGCGCTGCTGTCACGTGTGTAAGTAGTGGATCTGCCACTGTTTCCAAAAACTCTGCATCCTTGATTGAACATTTTGCCGTCTAGATAACCGGTTGCTGACGAAATGTTCCATTGAAGGTTCCGGAATTGTGGTAAGTGGTTCGCCGATTAAAAAAGTATGCTGGACATTCCACACATTTGTTGTTCTGGTATCGCACAGCATTTCGCTAATTTAAAACCCAATATTTTTGTCGAAGTATGTATACTAATTTGAAGGATGGTTCCTGGATGTAAGTACCTTATATGCGTTTCTCGTATAATTTTATCACTGAGAATGTGTGTTTTTGGTAAAATAATTGGATGTTTTGCATTGAAGGAGACCTTTAAATTTTGCAATCTTCCCCTGCTCTCAAAAGTCCCTCATGATCGATGAAAGGGGACAATGAAATTAATTTGCTTTTATTGGCAATTTTTTTATTTTGATTTAAGGAATGTATTTCATTCTTCCGATTGCGCCCATTTTATAAATAATTGCCCAGCCTTTCTCAACAAATCGAACAACTCCATTTTTCGACACATGTTTTTCATTCTTAGCATTCTGAATCATTTCCTTTGAATTGAGCTTTTCCAATAACACGTGTTACCTCCTCTAGCCAGCATTACTTCATAAATACGCCGTGGCATATTTAAAACATTGCGTACTCGTATTTGTAGCATGGTGATTTGTTGCCATTCTTCCTGTAAAGCGTCTCGAAGTTCCTGCAAATTTGTTGGTTGCCTTGTCCGTTTTCTTACACGCCGTTGTAGCATATTCCAGACGTGTTCTATGGGGTTTAAATCTGGACTTCGCGGAGGATGGCTTATTAAATTAATGCAGTGCTGTTGCAGAAATTGGCGTGTGCTTAGAGCTGTGTGTGGCCGGGCGTTATCATGCATAAAAAAAAATCCGCGCCCAAACATATGAAGCCTTAAAATTTCTTCCACGTATCGTGCTGATGTTAAAAATCTGTCTTGCAATTCCAAGAAATACCCGAACAAACCATCACCGAACCTCCATGAAATGCTACGACTGGCATCAATTAGGGTGTAATCGTTCCCCTAGTGAACGTCAAACTCTGCATCGGCCGTTTAATGCATACAAATTGAACCGCGATTCACCTGAAAAAATAAGCTTACACCGGCCCTCTGAGTCCAGTTGTCATACTGCAACACATAATTTCTTCTTTGTCGACGGTGATTATCAGTCAGATACGGAACTCTGACAGGTCGACGTGATCTTAGTCGATAAGCTTTCAACCGATTTAATATCAACTGTATTGATGTCTGGTTTTGTATAGCTACATTACTTCTTATTTCTTGAGCACTGATTGTTCTGTTTTTAGAATAACATAAGTCATAAAACAACAAAATAAAATAAAACGGTTTCCAATATAGAAAAGAAAACCAAATTTCCTTCAACTAGGAATAAAAACTTTTTTTTTGAAAGGTGTTATTTCACCAAGATACAAGCGTTCAAATCTGGGTATTTTTTCGCAGAAAATTTCTGTTCCGTCTTTTAATTGGCGCAGTGTATATAGATAAGTATTCAAAATGTAATAATAATTATGATAGAAAATTTAAATAATTCTTGATTTTAGGTTATAATACATAATTATATGGAATTTACAGTGGTATCAATGGAACATCATAGTTAAGATAAATATGTGGTAATATTTTGTATATAATTTCATTTAATTCAATTTCTTTTTATTTTTAGGGTTTGTCGTCTTAACTGATTTCAACAGATTGTGAAGACTGTCATTTTTAATAAATTTACGTTCCATCGCCATCAACCGATTGACTGCCGCTCCCTTGGAATGATATAACTCAGCGGAATCATGTTTAAAAGGAAGCTTTACGACGTACCTTCCTTCTGAATTGCGCTTATAGTTGTTAGATAACGTTCGGGATATGTCTAGTTCTTGTATAACTGCGGAGTATGATTTCGTGGAGTTTTTGTGATTGTTTTGCGCTGCTCCCATCCAAATATGGTTGATTGCATTATCAGTTGATAGTCGATTTTGAACTTTTCAGCTTTCAAATCATCAAAAATTATATCCGCTCCTAATAGAATATCTATTCTATTTGATATATTATAAGATGGATCAGCCAGCTGTAAATCATGTTTCATCAGTTCTCCAACGGCTGTTGTATCTACCTTGAAGAGTCAACCTTGTTAGAATGGGAACATCTATGTTTAAATAATTGTTCTTTTCGAACCTCGATTGCAAAGTCAGCTTCACGACACCCTTAGTTACTTCAGCCTTACTGTCAGAAATACCGGATACCCGAACATTTGCCGGCGATCGCTTGAGCTGTAATTTCTGCACTTCGTCTAACAACGCACGAGCTAGATGATTAGTTCCGGCAGTGTTACGGGCGTACACCAATGCTGTTGGTAATAAATCCAGACGCAATGTAGCAGTGTGGACTAAACTTGAATCTATTTGAGAACTTTATTCTGAACAAGGTGCTTTGTCGTTTGAAACTGGTTTAACATCGGTTGAAATTTCAGCTTGAGCCACAGAATTCACTGTCGATCGGAAGGTAAACTATCTAAATGAGTTATTACGGCGATTATCCATTTTATTATTTTTGTGTATATTTTGTCACTTTAATAATTTATAAATAAAAAACAGCTAACTTGATTTTTTAAGTATATTTTATTGAAACAATTTTTCCTTATAGTAACAATGTTTTTAAAAATTTATTAGTAGAAAATTAATTTCGGAATTATTCCTTCATCAGTTCTATTTTCAACTATTATAATTTCTTAAAACTATCCTGCTTATATATGTTTTTTAAATGTTTTTAATTTAACTCCTCCTACTTTTTGAGATGATGTGTTCGTATATTTTATTATTTTTAGTGTTTATTCTGTCATTTAGTAAGTTATTATTGTCTTTGTTTTTGTAAATTTCTAATTCCTCTATTCTGTCTAATATTTGTCCTTTTTTGAGTCTGTGTAAAATTGTTAAGTTGGAATTGAAATCTGTGTATGTATGTTTCTCCGATTTTAAGTGTTGTGCGTAATTGGATTTTGGTTCTGTTTTATGAATGTCACTAATATGTTATTTAAATCTTTTTTCAAATGATCGACCTGTTTGTCCAATATAGAATTTTGGGCAATCATTGCATTTTATTTGATAGATTCCAGTGTCTGTTGGTGGTTTGTATTTTATGATTTTTAGTTTTTGGTTTAATTCATTGTTGTTTTTGTATGCTACTTTGTATCCAATAAATATAATAAAATATACGAACACATCATCTCAAAAAGTAGGAGAAGTTAAATTAAAAACATTTAAAAAACATATATAAGCAGGATAGTTTTAAGAAATTATAATAGTTGAAAATAGATCTGATGAAAGAATAATTCCGAAATTAATTGTCTACTAATAAATTTTAAAAACATTGTTACTATAAGGAAAAGTTTTTTCAATAAAATATACTTAAAAAATCAAGTTAGCTGTTTTTTATTTATAAACTATCTAAATGTAAATATGTGTGGTGTTTTAATATACAAACACGACATGAGTAGTCGGCTGGGTATGAACCAACGCTGTGACCTTCCTTCAGTCAGTTATAACATACTCCAGATTGATTAACCATGCTTATTCGTTTGGAAACTGGCATCCTTTTGAATTTAATGCATCTATTGAACGTAAGTTCATAATGGCAACAGGGGCATTTTCCACTTGTTGACAAAGTGTACAGTAATTTCACAGCACCAGAATTTCTACTTCGCACCGATTGTTTAGGAAGTCCAGAAACCGATCAATTATTGGAAATTCATCGTTAAGGGTTTCGTTAGCCCATCCACTTCACGTCTCCTCGTCAACCTTATTCAGCAATATACGAATCAGCCAAGGATCTCTCTTTTCAGCTTCTTGACCTAGTGCTTTGATGCCTCTAATTATTTCGTCCGATGTATCACTAATCTGTCGAAGACACTGTATTGATCCATTAACTGCGGACGGCTGTTAATTTGTGATCATTCGAAATACTGTCAACGTTATGTACAGATGACGTGTATAAGTCACAAAATGACGCCCGCGCTTCATAATCTCATTGTTCATATTTTCAATGTGCAATGTCAATGTTCACACGAGGTAATTTTATATACTCAGACGAATGAATGTTCATTAATGGCTTGTATCCTCTCAGCAAAGCTTTCTAGAAATACTCGCTGTTGATCTAACAATGTGTCACCAAAAACGATGTAATACCGAGACGTCTAATAAACATTTATTTTCAAAAAATAAAAAAACAACAATAACAAATGGAAAATACAGTAGAACTGTAATAACTTTATCTTCTTAATCTCTTTAAATCAGACTCTCTGCTGTTAATTTCTTCTTACCTCTTACTTCTTCTTGATTTGCGTTTGACTTTGAGAATTGAGTTTCTACGAGTATAAAAATACAAAAAACAAATCGAACAATATATCTCACCTTTTATTCTTGTTTATTTTTTGTGTTTACAATTTTTTTTGTGAGTACGTACATCAATTCATACAAAATTTGTGATAGTTTGAAACAAATAAATAAAAAACATTATGCTGGATACATAGAAAATAAACGCTCCTCGTATATATAGTTTCCTAATAAGTTTTTGTTATTGGTTTTGGATTTTTTAACCTTTATTTAACCTTTTCCCGGCTGAATAAAAAAAACTACAAATTTCGGCTGGAGTTCATATTTTTTATATGAAAATAAAGCGAATTTATGTTACTAACATGGGTGTACATTGCGTTATGAACTATTTGTTGTGCCAAGCTGGGAATATACAAATGATTATGATACTTATTAAATGTGGCATTCTAAATTGAATTTTAGATGAAGTTCTGGAATATGGCCAAGTATAATGGAACTTGTCTATTTCTCAACCGCTTATAATGAAATTTTTTATGTGCGTTTGAAATGGGATTTTAAAACGATTTTTGGAAGAAGTTCTGACATATGACCAAGAATGATGGCACTTGCCTATTTCTCAACCGGTTATGATGAAGTTTGACAGTTGCATTGGAAATGCGATTCTAAAATGATTTTTGGGTGAAGTTCTGGAACATGGCCAAAATGGGATCTTCAAATTAGTTTTAGATGAAGTTCTGGAATATGGCCAAGTAGGATGGAACTTGGCTATTACTTCAACGATTTTGATGAAATTCGACTTGTATGATGGAAATAGGACCTACAAATGATTTTTAGATGAAGTTCTTGAATATGGCCAAGTAGAATGGAAATTGGATATTTCTTGAATGATTTTGATGAAATTCGACAAGTGCGGTAGAAATGGGATTCTAAAATGATATTTAGAAAAAGTTCTGGAATATGGTCAATTAGGAAGGGACTCGGTTATTTCTCAATCGATTTTGATAAAATTTTACTTGTGTGTTTACAGAGGAATACAATTTTGTGAACAATTAAAATTGTTGGTTTAGAAATTCGATATGATGTTTTGTAAGTATGTCAAAGGTGATAAAGATTTTTCTATTAGATTGAATATTTACTAGAAGATATTTTTCCGCAATTGTTTAAAAAACACTTTTGATTGAAATATAGTGTGACTCTAAAGAAATAAAATAAACTTTGTTTGGGGGATTTTACTAACAATTGAGTTAATAAAAAGTAAAATGAGGGGCATTAGAATAAATATTACCTGGCACAGTCGCTCAATTAGCAAAGCTGGTTAGAAAACACTTTCTATGCAATAAGCATTGAGAAGCATAATGGAGATTGGCTGGAAAGAATCTCTATTTGAATTGCGGAAAAGCCGGTCTTTCTTATTTTTAGAATTCTTTTAATATACAATTTAAAATTAGTTTAGGCAAAGAGAGAAAACGCTAGTAATAAAGCAGAAAGAGTTCTAAATATGACGAAATTGACAATTCTGTACTAGACCTATTCATGCAGTGATGTTTTTCGGCCATAACACAGCTTTTCGAAATTGTTTTTGTAACACTACACAAGCATCATGAATAACATGAGATAGTATTAGGCGCTTTCAGCTCTTCCAACTGTTGGCAACATGTTGACTAAAATAGCCCTGTTGTTTTCTGAATACCCCGATTTATCGAAAATTTCATGGCAATGTTATGTATCGAATGTCATTTTGCCCATCAGTAAATTTTGAAAGCCAACATGTAGCGGGACCTGAAAGCGCCCAATGGCACCTATTTCCAAGCCGTTGAAAGCTTACTAAAAGCGATTATTTTGGAGTCAGTGCTTTAATTTTCGACTTTATTTTTTAAAGCCAACATATTAAAAATTCGTCGATCTCATACTGTTTGAATAATAATTCAAATCGAATAATTTTTGACGTCAAGAACGACGTGATGATAATTATCTTTACCAAAAATCATGGAACATATCAAACACCTGATAAATAAAAGCACATAAGCAGCACGGTTATTGTACAATTGAAATTGTAATTAAATAAGTAGTTTTTATAAAAACCGCTAATACTTAAGCAAATTAATTAATGAAATATACGAGTATGTATTATTAGGTAAAAATAATATTAAATATAAGTGATAATTATATTAATTACATATTATAATAAGTGATATATGCAAAATGAAAAGATTTTGATCGAATAGACCCCTTGTTTGATTCATCAATTTATTTTAGAATTATGTTCATTTTACACTTTACAGGGATATACTACAATTTAAAATGATCAGTCAATCAAGAAGCTATAGTAATATTTTTTGACGTTTTCTCTAAATAGGGAAATCCATGAAAACTTGGGAACTTTGCTTTAAAATTAGATTTACCTATATCAGGAGGGATGTGCGTGTGATTTTTATTCCAGAAATGGTGGAAAGATCCCCTGAGGATGTTAGGCCTTACAGATCCATTAGCCGCACATTATTTATTCTGAAAACAAAACCTTGCATAAAATACCGGTTCAGTAGATTAGATTCAACGCCTTCACGTGACCTGACATCATAAATTGATGACATACTCCGGAAAAATGAGGTACTATTATGTTCCTTCATTGCCAAATTCAAAGTCCTTCCGGAACAAGGACAATCATGGGGTATAGACTCGAGCTGACCCAATAAAATGTTTGCTTCTTTATAGCATCATGAATAAAATGAGATGTTATTAATAATAAATAACAAAATGTTTAATAATAACTATAACTCCTATTATGGTTCTCACCTCACCGAGAAATACTATGCAAATGTGACTAGATTTGTATGAAATTTTTGGGTGAGGTGAGAACCATAATAGGGCTAAGAGATTCTTTTCAGCCAATCTCCATTGTGCTTCTCAATGCTTATTGCATAGAAAAGGTTTCTAACCAGCTTTGCTAATTGAGCGACAGTGCGACAGGTAATATATATTCTAATGCCCCCTCATTTTACTTTTTATTAGTTCAACTGTTAGTAAAATCCCCCAAACAAAGTTTATTTTATTTCTTTAGAGTCACATTATATTTCAATCAAAAGTGTTTTTTATATAATTTACTTTTATTTGCGGAAAAATATCATCTAGTAAATAATCAATCTAATAGAAAAAATCTTTAACACCTTTGACATACTTGCAAAATTTCATATCGAATTTCTAAACCAACAATTTTAATTGTTCACAAAATGGTATTCCTCTGTAAACACATAATTAAAATTTCATCATAATCGATTGAGAAATAACCGAGTCCCTTCCTAACTGACCGTATTCCAGAACTTCATCTAAAAATCATTTGAAGGTCTCATTTCCATCATACAAGTCGAATTTCATCAAAATCGTTCAAGAAATAGCCAAGTTCCCTTCAACTTGGCCATATTCCAGAACTTCATCTAAAAATCATTTGAAGATCCCATTTCCATCATACAAATCGAATTTCGTCAAAATTGGTCAAGAAATAGGCAAGTTCCATCGTACTTGGCATATTCCAGAACTTCATCTAAAAACCATTTGAAGATCCCATTTCCGTCGTATAAGTAGAATTTCGTCAAAATCGTTCAAGAAATAGCCAAGTTCCATCCTACTTGGCCATATTCTAGAACTTCTTCTAAATATCATTTTAGAATCCCTTTGTTATCGCACTTGTCGAATTTCATCAAAATCGTTCAAGAAATATCCAAGTTCCATTCTACTTGGCCATATTTCAGAACTTCATCTAAAAATCATTTGAAGATCTTATTTCCGTCGTACATGTAGAATTTCATCATAATCGGTTTAGAAATAACCGAGTTCCTTCCTAATTGGCCATATTCCAGAACTTCATCTAAAAATCATTTGAAGGTCCCATTTCCATCATATAAGTCGAATTTAATCAAAATCGTTCAAGAAATATCCAAGTTCCATCCTACTTGGCCATATTCCAGAACTTCATCTAAAAATCATTTGAAGGTCCCATTTCCATCGTATAAGTCGAATTTCATCATAATCGGTTGAGAAATAGACAAGTGCCATACTACTCGGCCATATTCCAGAATCTTATCTAAAAATCATTTTAGAATCCCACATTTAGTCAGTATCGTATTCAAATGTATATTGCATAACCCAATGAAAACACATCGTTAATTTGTTAATAAAGAAAAAAACAAATAAACATATATTCCCTTTATTCACCGGTGGTGATTCAGTTAATACCAGTTTAGCTCTAAATATGTAAACAAATGATCATTTTTTGTTTTATGACGACACTCAATTCTAGTATTAAAGGAGACCTTTAACTTACAACCAACAACAAGTACAAAAACAAAAAATAAAAGAAACACAAAAATGTTTCATTCGATTTTTCTCTATTTATTACAAACACGTGGCAGAATTGTGTGACGTCACGAACACTTGACTCGAAACATCGAGCTAACCTTGCTTGAATCATGCTCACCGGTGTACCAGCGCATATTACTAACTAGTTTAACACACGAAAATTTTTCTGAATACATATTTTTGACCTCGCTCAAAACAATCTCGCATTAGTTGAAGAGTAAATTTAATCAAAGAGAGAATTATGTTTTTGTGGTTTTAAGTATATTGCGTAGGGGCTCACTGTATTGTTCGAAATATAATTTCTACACCCAAATAGGTATTTTCTACACCCAACTAATTTGAATGTTTATTTATTCGACACGAGACGTTTCTATGAAATCTACTATAGTTTTTGGTATCACAAAAATTCGTATTTCCAGTTCCGGCGCATTAGTGACCGCTGATGTTCTGTCATAAAGTGACTTTAATAATATGGATTGGGTCTCAAAGAATTTTGTCTCAGATTCCTCTTGCTTCAATTCTAGATTCGAGGTAGGGTTATTTGAAAGAATCAGCGCAATTTGGTCTTCATATTCAAAAAACTCAGTCCACAATGACCCAAGTTTTTGTAATCTAATCTCGATATCAATAACCGAAGTCTCTTTAACAATAGTGATCGTGAACTTACGAATTATAGTTAGTGATGCCAATACGCGACCACGTGATTCAGAAGCAAGGTTGTCATATTTGAATTATAAATAGGGAATCAATAAATTTGGTACTTACAGACAGACCCTATTAAACAAATAAAAATTGGCCAACCAAAACAAAATATGCTTGACATCAATTAGTATAAAATATAGTATACTTAAAATTTTCCGTTCGTTATATATAGTCTTTGAGATGTCAACTGTAAATCCAATTGTAAGGCAGCGTGCTTCTGAACGATATATCAGCGAAGTTGTTCATCCGTAAAAATAGAATGTCGGAAATCCAATAAACTCGCAACGTGCTTTTTTCGCGCAAACTAGTAGCGTTATTTCAGTAGCAAAATGGTTGGTATTCAATTCAGTAATGCGATGAACCGCGTGCTTTTTCATGATTTAGTAATGGCGTCCCTTAAGCGATCAATACTACAAACTCTATGTGATTTTATTGAAACTAAATAAAACACGGTTTTAAATACGGCATCCGACTCGAAGGACCGATAAATATAAATATCAACGGATGCTTGCACGGAGAATTATAACTCAATTTATATTTTATTAATAAGTTCTTTATTGTTTCATTTATTGATGGCTACTGACTTACAAATTTCAAGATTGACGATGGAAACTCGGTATTAGACTGTGACGATGGAAACCCTGATTAGACTGTGTCCGAAACCCATGAGAAATATTGTTTTGAACTAATTTTTGACATTCATATAAGAAATCGTACTCAGCCAAATGATCACAGTCAAATCCTATGGTAATTGACACATAACAATTAAATTCATTGTATGATTGAGTCGTCTCAGCGTTTTATTTCAAAGAAATTGATTTTCCTCATTCACTGTTAAGAAGATGCATTTTTCAAAGAGGACGTGATTTTAATTCGTTAGCCGTAATTTTTACTTTCAAATTAACTTGAATAATTATGTGTCAGGAGCGTTATTGTGAGTATAAGAGTCTCGTGAACATCCGATAAATATCCAGAAATCGGAAACTGTTCAATGATGTGAATGGTTCAATTTGTAATTTAACTTTATATTGGTCGTGAAGGAGTTTAGGCGGAGATTATTGTATTTAAGGTGAGACTTCTCAGAGATTATTGTATTTAAGGTGAGACAACAAATATAAAAGAAGAAGTTTGCCAAAAATTTATTACATAATTCGGACAGCATAATAAAAAATTGTGTATGCAGGGGAATATTTTTCAAATAAATGTCAAAAAATTAGTACTAAAAAATTATTATCACAGGTTTCAGACACAGTCTAGGACTGTGCCCGAAACCTGTGAATAATATTTTTTAGTACAGCTATTTGACATTTATTTGAAAAAACTGCACTCACCCTATTTATCATAGTATTTCCCTGTAAAAATTATTGACAGGTTCAGAATAAAACAAATCTCATCTTTCATTTTCTTTCTTCCTCAACATAAAAACAAAAAGTGGTGCGACGTGATTAAAAAAAAAAAAAATAATAATTAAATATTATTAAATAATTGTCGAATTAATTAATTAAACTAACGAATTCGTGAAATTGTAATACAAATTGGTCTACTTATAATTTGAAATAAATGAAATTATTGTGGTGATCTACCTGACTCGTACTCCAACACAAGAAGAAATCATGAATGATAAATCCAAAAGAAGTAAGTTTGGTTTATACATCTAATTTATCTTATATAATATATAATTATGTACTTGTATTTATAATTATGTACATATTATAAATAAATGTACAATGTTAACCTTTTTAATTAGTGTATATTGTTATTATTAAACAATCGGTTTATTTGCATTAAAATACGATTGAATTTGTGATCTAACCTCAAATTTTGTCATTTGTTTTTTTATTTTAGTAAGCTACGATGAAGTCGAAAAATTAATAAAAGCGCGTATGCATCACTCATGCATCATTTAAAACCAAATTCTACAAAAGGAATGAGATTTGGCTGTAAGAAGCATTTATTTAATTTGTATTTTGTGTTGTAATAAAAAATGGGTAATCTTTTTGTTTCCTTTTCAGCGAAATTCAACGTAAGGGCGATTTATGGGCATATTCGCCGGACCAATTAAGGCTAAAGTGGAACTACCTTTATAAAAAATATAAAGTGAGTGTTAAACACAGTTAATTTTTCTAAATTATAAAATATATTCGTTTTAGGAATTGTTATCACTACCAACAGGCATTAATACAGAAGATGGGGAGGAGACGGCAGAATCGTGGAAGTGGTTTAGGTTGATCTACGAATTTGGAGAACCCTAACATGCAATCAACCCACTAATTTCCTTAAGTAGTGTTCCAGGATGCACTCATATTGCCAAAATAGAAGAAGAAGAAGAAGGCGATTTTGAAGAAGTTAACGTTTCAGGCCCATCCGTTTCGCCTATGCATAAACGGAATACGGTAAATAAATGTCGTAACCGAGAAACGCTGCTCCAGTTATATAAAATGAATACCAAAAGAATAAAAAAGGCGGGTAAATGTATACAAGATTTTTTACAGGGATACTCAATCAAGGAAAACATTCCGTTTAATTTACCATCCTCTTCAGATTCAGAGTAGCATTTTTGGCGAGACCTTTACCCGTTTCTTTTAATCTTTTGGAATCCTTACTTATAGTTAATAGTTATTTTTTCTTAAATAAAGCTAAATAATCAATAAATAGTTACAAATGAAATGAATTTATCAATGTAGAAATTTTTGACAAAATTATTTCTTTTGCAACAGTAAAATTATTAAAAAATATTTAAGATTTTTTTTAGAACTTTTTTAAAATTGGTTTAACTTCATGCAAAAAAAATCCAATTTTTGAATTCAAAAATTGGATTTTTTTACTTGAAATTAAACCAATTTTAAAAAAATTCTAAGGATAAGGTATTTCTGGGTCTTAAATATTTTTTAATAATCTTATTATTGCTAAAAGAAATAATTTTGTCAAAAATGCCTACATTGATAAATTCACTTCATTTGTAACTATTTGGGGTGAGAAAGGAGGCTTAAGTAATTGGTCTACAAATAGCCCAAATGTCATCCTCACCTGCACGTGGTGCACCCTGCTAGATAACTAACGAGGCTCTGGCGACCGAGACACGGCGGTATAACCGACTATCGAGAATTTAGAAAATGATGTTCTCAAATGAGACCCACTACCAACTCGTATCGTACTGGTCAGAGTGGTAGATGCTTTATGACCAGTAAAATAAACAATGAATAAAACTAATTCAGCAAATTGTACCCCAGGTGGTAATCTAGCTAATCAGCTGGCAAATCCACCCTCTAACGAGGCTGGCGCAAAGGATTTTGGAGTGAGCCAAACATTGTTTAACAGCCCTTCGGGGCAACCCAACCCATTTAAACAACAATCCAGGGTGGGTAGATCACCACCACCACCAATAGCAAACACCTTAGAAAGGGATAACGCAGAACTGCGCAATAAGATTTACGAAATAGAAAAGTTAACTTTAAATCTAAACAAAGATCTAAAAAACTTACAGCGAGAAAACAAGGAGTTAAAAGATGCTCTAAATGCAGTAATGTCTGAGAAAGAAACCACTAAGATAAACAACACCAATGATCATATAGAGGTTATGTATGAAACAGACGAGGAAGAACTCAATAGAGAAACGGGATGGATTCTGAACCGTAACAAAAAAAATAAGAAACGTAAGATGAGTAAATCACCACAGATTTCACCCGAATCGAAACAATCAGTTGAGCAGCTTCCAACCGGAAGTAGGCACGTGCAACAGGAGGATAAAGCTCAAGTTCCGTCGGAACAGAAACGATCAAGTAATGAACTCCCAACAGGAAGTAAGAATGTACGACTGGAGAAAAAAGTGCCACGGCCACCTCCAGTAATAATATCTAATTGCAATGATTATCAGAGTATTAGAAACATCATGGACAACAATCATGTAAAATTTCAAGCTGCAGCGTTAAATAGTGGTGATATCAAAATAAATGTCACAGACGGTGATAGCTATAGAAAGTTAACAAGAGCTCTTAATGAAAAAAATACAACATGGTATTCCTACGAAGATAAGCAGACAAGGCAAACCAAAGTCATTGCTAAGAAGCTACACGCTTCATGCAAACCAGAAGAGATAAAAGAGTATCTGTTGGAGAAAAAATACAAAATTAAAGAAGTTACACAGCTGCTAAAACGAGGTGACAAAACACCTCTTCCATTATATATGTTGTCTTTTGAAAGAACAGAAGACATTAAAAATATTTATGCAATCAGCGAAATACTCCATATGAAAGTGCAAATAGAAGCAGTTAAAAAATCTAAACTGATCCCCCAGTGCAAAAAGTGCCAAGTCTACGGACACACGCAAAACTTTTGTAATAAGGAGCCCAGATGCGTGAAATGTGTAGGAAAACACCGTACGAAACCAAAAGACACCCCACCAAAATGTGTCAACTGTGAAGAGGCACACCCAGCCAACTACAGAGGTTGCGTTGTTATAAAAGAGCTGCAAAAAATTCGCAACAAAACAAGGGAAACTTCAATAAGTTCCAGGCCAGAAATTAACTCAGCCTCAATAAGAATATCTACAAATTTAAGGCCACACCAAACATTTAACCAGCTATCAAGAACTAATCCAAATGTAACATTTTCTGATGTACTATCTATTGGAAGTTCGAGAAGACAACATAGTCCCTTAATTAATGATTCAAATAATAACCAAACTAATAAAATACTACAAGATATTCTTGACAGACTTAGTTCACAAGAAGAAAAGCAAGAAAAAGTCCTTATATCAATCCTACAAAGGCTCACCTTACTCGAAAAACATGGCAAATAATTTAAAAATTCTTGCACGGAACTGCAATGGTATATTGCAACGGCAAATGAAATACAACTGTTTCTTGATTTAGAAAAAAATAGATATATGTTTATTATCTGAAACACACCTTACTACTCAAAGTCATAAAAATATCCGTCGCTACGAAGTTCAATCAGCAGTTCATTAAAAAGGCTAAATTCCATATTGAATTTTTATTTAACTATTACATTATATACAAGTGCAGGAAGGATTGGACTCGACATCTGACCACTCCTCTATTTTAATGATAATAAGTGATACAATAATTACTAATGATAAACAACCACTGTTAACAAATAAATATACTGATTGGAAAAAGTTCAGGAATGAACTAAACAATAGCATCATTTTAAACACACAACTTTCATCAGAAGAAACATTAGCTGGTGATGGCTTGCGCTGTTTGGGTCAACATCGCCTTTATATTTTAGTATTTTTTAATAAAACCGAAATAAAAAGACTGAACTAAATTAAAAAATAACTACAAATTTCATTTTATTTTTAAGAAATTCATCATCCGGTCGACAGCCTTTAGGCTTTAGCCATTTTATTATAAATATAAATAAATTTATATATTTAAATTATTCGCCATTTCATGCCTAATCGAAACAGCGTTTTGATCGGGAACATGATTGGGAAATTCATATATTCGTGCCGTATCATCCATGGTCATCCAGTCGATCGTTACATTGTCTTTTGATACAACGCAAATGTTATGAAAAGTGCAACAGACTCCGACAGTCTTAACACAATTTGTGATCTTCAATTCCAATTGCTTATTAAAAATACTTCTCTATCGGATTTTCATATGCCCGAAGGCACATTCAATAGCAGTTCTTCCTTTGCTGTGCTTTTCATTAAACCGTTTTTCTGTAGCATTTAAAGTTCCAGTGTCTTTAAATGGTGTAATAATGCTTATGGGTACTAGTCGGCAAGGGTACCCACTATCGCCCAATAAAATGCAGGATGGTGGAGGATACAATTTTTTCTTGAAAATTGGACTGTTATATAAAACTCGTGTATCGTGACCCGAACCCGGGTATCCAATAAAAACATCCAGAAATCAAAAAGTTGCATCGCAAATTGCCTGACATTGTACAGAATAGTCTAATTTTCTGTTTATGGTGCTCCAGCGGCGCGATTAAAAACCGGTGATCCAGCACGTCTTGCAAATTTTCGTCCTATTTCTTCCAACTTAGCAGCAGGCGGTAACCGAATTACGAGTGGCATAATTTTATCGTTAGTGAAATCCAGCATCTTATGGATTATATCGTTAATAGTATTCCTTGGAATACCCATAACAGCTCCAACTAACCGGTAGCTCGTGCCATTAGCTAACCACAATAAAAACGCCATTAATTCTATTTCAGGAGACCATCCATGACTTTTTCTATCCAACAATTTTCCGATTTCCTTAAAAGTTTTTGCAGAAACTCTTAAATGTTTTCTGATGACGAGGTTATCATATGCCAATACTTTGGTTATAATTGAATTATGACCGTAGGAGGGTGTGTAGCTTAATCACGACTTCTGTAAATTACTAAATACACCTAACGTATTCTGCTGACACTTTTCAATGTAAAGGCATAATAATAAAGAAGTACAAATAAAATAATATTCTCCATGGTTGATGTTTTATTTTAAAATAAAGTTAATGGTAAAGAAAAATAACCCTTTTTCACAAATATTGCAATTTTTTAATAGCACGTTGGGATTTTTGAATTCAAATTTAGTGAACAAATGATTTTGACAAACGGGGAAATCTTTCAAAAAATTGTACCAGTAATCGGGCAGTAAAACGAATAAAATTTAACAAAGGGGAATATTTTTCAAATATATGTCAAAATTGTGTATTAAAAAATATTTAACACAGGTTTCGGGCACATTATTAGAATAGACATGGTCTTGGTGAGTTTTTTAAACTTTAAATTTAAAAAAAAATTAATTTATAATTGTAGTTGGAATTTAATAAAACTGTACTTTTTTATAACTTAGAATAAACTATTTCTAGATGCCAACATAAATTCCTTAGTAAATTAACTTCAGGATTTGTAAACTGTTCCATACCAATCAAATCAAATATTCAGTTATGGGAACTTTGGTTAACTATTTTTATATTATTTTCATACCATATATCCCAAGCGGCTTTCATTAGAAATAACGAAATGCTATACAAAATCTTATAGATCAACAACTAAGTATTTCCATCCCGATATTAAACAAGTTCAAATTATCATTAAATGGAATGATTTTAAGGAAATACAAATAGAAAAAAATATGAATAATAATAAGAAGAAGAAGAAGAAACGAAAATTATCTATTTTCCATTTTTCATTTTCGAATGAGGGATGAATAAAATATATAAAAATTATTTTATTACTATTTTTATTTTTTATGATTGATGAAATATTATTTTTAATGTTTATTTAAATTAAGTAGATTTTTCAGTATTTCGCCATTTCTCTAAATATATGTATGCTTCATTTTAAATGAAAAATTAATTTTCCTTGAGTTTTTTTCTTGTTGAACTTTCGTCTTTATCTTTTATCAACATTTATTATTTTTTTTTCTCAATTTCTTCAATCATCATAAATTTCTTCGTTGCTGTTTTTCGTTTATTATGGCGAAGCAGTTTTTTTTTGTTGTGTGCTTGCATTTTTTTTTTTTTTTTATATCAGTGAAAGGGAGAAATGGAGAGTGCACAACATGAGGATTGTGGAAACGGATGAAAAATTGAAATTTTATGATGATGAAATAAAATAAAAAATCGTAAAACACAGAAAATTATATTGGTTTTCCAGCAACTTTGCATTTAAGATAATGCTCCATTTACAAGAATATTATTGGGTAATATGTTTACAAACGGCAAGCTTTTTTGAAATGGTTAGCAAATTGCTGTTTTTCTAAATTAATTTGTGCTGTTTTTCTAAATTAATCCTTTACGTTTTGATCCAATATTTCCGATTTAAAAAACGATTTACAAGGATTTCAGTTCCCGAATTAAAAATTAATTATTGAGGGCCTGTTGAGGCATTGCTGCTGCCGAGCATTGTTGATCTGCTTTAAACATCACGAAAAAGAAAACTACAATTATTATTTGATTGATTGGAGTTAGCGACCAAGGGTTAAGCTGGTCACTCATAGGAATCCGGGCCCACCTCACACCCTAGTTACATGTAAGGGGGTCGAAGCGGCTACTGATACTTAAGTAGTCGATAGTTAGTAGTAAAATACCGTCCTATTTTGCATTAAACATAGAATATAAAAGAAGCATTCTGAAACAAAGTAAATACATTAAGTCTAATTTATTAAGTCTGATTAAAATTTATAATATTTTTCAAAATATAAATTGTTGTTTCATTTCCTTTTATTGACTCTCTTCCCTTCAAATAATTACTTCCTGTAAAACAAATTAAGCCACACATATAATTTTAAATTTAAATACATATCTATATTTAAATAAACGTTTACCCGTAATTCTGAAAATCAGAAACGTCATTACCTGTTTTGTTTTCGCGTTCTTGATAAATATTTAACCTCTTCTTCATCCTGCAACCCAACCTCCAAATCACAATAAAATATTTATTTCTAATAGAACATAAACTCTTAAAGGAAAAAAAGCCACTGTTTCACTCCGAAAGTCTTGGTCAACCACGAAAAAAAATACAAATGGTTTAAAAATTGAAACCATATAAATAGAAACCATTATTATTATTTCAATTTTTAAACTATTTGTATTTTTTCATGGTTGGCCAAGACTTTCGAGGAAACAGTTGAAAATTGAAACCATAGTAGCTTTAAAGATTGCTAAACAGCTAATCAAAAATGTCAGTTTAAGTCTTTATTTATTTCTTCTAAACTTTCTTCCCGAATTACATCTAGTAATCTGCCGTCACTATCATCTTCACAATTAGAAAGTGCAGTAAAAGATGTTAAAAATTTTATGGATAATAATTATGCTATCGTAAAATTAAACTCCTGAATTGAAGGATGTGTATTATTGCCATTTGTTGATCGAATAAGGCAAAGGTATTTTCCGGTGCATCCTGATTAAGTTTGGAGGTTAGTAAATATTGGACGTTTGGATTCTAATTTACCAATGTTTCGAGTAGAATCAAAACTCCATTTATAATTTGCACCATTCCATCGAAAGAATACACTTTTCTTCCACTAATTAATTTCACAGCTTGCAAATACTTTGCTATTGCTTTTAAAAGCTTGAAAGACTCACTATCTGTATTATATTTTAGGCTCGACTTAAACTCACTGTCGTAAAACATATCTTTGGGATTGAGAATATCAAATAGTTTATCTAATTTCTCAAAAAACATCCACGTGCCTGGTACTTTCTATTTAACTAATTCGGAAAAATTATTTAAATCATAGATGGTTTTGATTCCAGCTACAACACTATGGCTAAATACCCGCGTGGCGTATTTTACTTTCATTTCATAAAATGGCCGGGATTTGTGCGTTTCTTGCAATTAGGGACACATTCTAGTTACACTCGCCTGCTCAAATTTTAACAACTCCCTAATAACATTCCAACTAACAATTCCATCAGAGCACTGTAGGTCGGAAGAAAACAAACAATTGCGAAACGATTTAAATAGATGCGGTGTATCAAAAATTCGCAGTATTTTGACAGGACCTTCGTAATTAAGGAAAGGGCATTTTCTAGTAACACCCATATCACATAATCATTTACGGTTATTTGAGCCTTGGTCACAAATAACCATACGAACTGTCAATTCAAGATCAAAACATATGTATATCTATGTTATTGGAAATTAGTCCCTTCAATAAATTCGATTTAATTGAATTTTGCATTCTTCCAATTTTCTATGATACGACGAATCATAAAAACTCATATGTGTATGAGTACCAATATTTGCCTCTCTGCAATCATCGCCTAGGTCAACATATCCGTCAATACAATCCCGAACCGAATTATATTTTAAATCTTCTCTAATTTTTATTTCATCAAAAAGTAAAGAGCATTGTCGACCATTCCACGATAATGTTTGCACTCTTTGTTTTAATTTTTTTAAGATTAAATGGATAGATTGGCATTACCCGGTGTTACATTTTTGTAGGTTGGCATCGTATTAAAGTTGTGGAGAGAACCACTAGCGTTATAACTATAGCACTAAAGTTTAGATTTTTTATGCCTTGAATCTTTCAATGAAATAATGATCCAAAAACGCGTATTATAGCTTCGTCGTTGAAGAATGTTGCTTTGCAAAGCACTAAAAAACCTTGGCTTTCAATAACTTTAAGGAAAATTATTTGGTTTCGGCAAGAACCGTTAATACTCCGTTTATGATCTTAAACTTCCCAGAAATTTATTATTTGTTTGCTTTTTAAAACGTAATGTTACGTTCTTGCGTCTGGGTATTCTTAAAATGTATTCAACAACAACATAATGTTTGTTCTAAAACAATATCATAAACGCCATAATCATCATCATCATCAAAATGATGGCTTGTAATGATTACATAATGATAAAAGCAGTGATGAAACCTAAAAAAAGTATTTAATTTGCATTTCAAATTTTCTCGTTTTTTTCTGTCTTTTGTTTCTAATTTGATTTTCGTTTTTCATTTAGATATGCACAGACAGAAATACACAAAACAACTGAATAATTTTTGTTTTCATATTTTCATGTTGCTGTCAGGCTTTTTTAAACAAAAAATTGTTCGTTATTTTAGCTTCATTTTGATTATTATTATGCAAAGTTTTTTCTGTCAGATTTTTTCAACTAAAATGAGTGTACAACAAGTTACTAAGAAAAGAATATAGTAAACGTTAATTTATTTTTGCACGATGATTTTTCGGTAGCCTCCTTTTTATTTTAATAGCATTTAAACTATTTACATATTTGTGTTGATTAACAGAAGTAACACAAATTAACTGTGGTTGAAATAACTGAAAAAATAGTTAATTAACGAGTTCGTGTTTTATTATGCGTAACCAAAATCATAGCATGAATGCCTCTGCTACGGTGAAGACAATTGTGTTTATGATGGTGGTACCTTTGGAAACTACCGCAAGGAGAACCCAAACAACTAAATAAAATCGAGGTATTTTCGAATGATAGTTATTATCAACTTTAACTTGGGATTCCGAACAACTGCAGTGCAGATGTGCCCCACAGGTCTTCAATTTAAGGTAGAGTTAAACTTAGAAGCAACATAGATGATAGATGAATAAATGATGATGATAGATGCATAAATTGGTTTGCCATTTTAAACGAGGAAAGCAAAATAAAAATCTGGTTCGTTTGTAAAAAAATGTGAGTTTATCGACAATTCCGGAAGCTACATATTACCGTCGCTAACTCTATCTAATATGAACAACTTACATATTCCTATATTATTAGACCGGAAATATTCATGCAAAAAGAGCAAATGAGATAGCTTTCACTCGGGGTCGACGGTTGTGGAACGAAGAACTGAAACAATACTAAGATTGGGATGTTGAATATTTATTATTGAAAGTATGTGTAAAGGATTGATTTCCCAGTTTCTGAACATTCTTACATTCGTCCCTTCAGGGTTGCTAAAAACGATTATATATTTCTAGAATCCGAACGCTGTATAATTATTAATTTGAGATGCTGTGAGTATCTTGTTCTCTTAATCTTAAACAGGAGGTATCGAGAATCATTAAACCTTCATTTAATTGTTAAGTCAAATTTAATAGAAGCAAAAAATTTTTACTAATCAAAAATATGGACAGCACTGCCATAACCTATCCGGTAAAACTTTTTGTAAATCCAACATTGGAGTTCTAAAACATAACATCAAGGGAAGAGAAATGAGAGAGAACCTCGCTACAATGAGACCATCGGTATTTCCTAACGGTATTCGAGTCAAAGAAACGAAACTTTGTGATTTCAACAAGCTTTTAAAAAAGCATTACGGAAAGATCGATTTAGAATTTGGAATTTATAAATAACAATGTTCAACAAATCAATCAAGTTGACGAGGACATTATCTGCGATACTCTAGATTTAGATGTATGGCGTGTCCGTATTTATCAATTAAACACGCCACTTATAAATTAAATATTTAATTATTCAAACAAATTAACACAAACACATATTTGTGAATACATATAGCTATTTATTTATTATTATTGTAGTTCATATTTATGTATTTTGTTTTAAATTAGCAATCACAAAATTATATTATTAATAAAAGATTAACACAATTAATTTTTCTTGTTACCAACGCCATGACCGCAATGTAAAAGGCGAGCGCGTTGCCTTGTTGAAATCCGAGAAGAGACTAATTAATAATTTAATTTTATTCTGTGTTTTGCGAATTGTCATGCTGCGATTGGTCCAGCAGATTGTGTTAGGAGAAATATGTCCAATGCACCAGAAATAGATATTGTAGATGGCGGCCAGAATGTGGAGTGAGGTGTATCTATTGTAGTGGTGATTGGGTGGACCGCTACAGACGAAGCTATTCTAATTTTAGCTTACATTATTGTACGAGTACATTTAGTTATACGATTTGTTATAGGAATTGCAGGGCAGTAATTTGAAATGAGCTATGAATAATTTACGTATTTATTGTATTTTGAATTATTTTATAAATTTCATGGCAAACTATCTGCAGAACAATCCCCCAAGACATTATTTGTACCCATATGCTATAGTTTTTATGCATATTTTTTTTTGATCAGTAAAACAGTAGGCGATGATTATCAACTCCTTTGTTTAATTGTTGAAAAAACAAAAATTAAATATTTTCATTCTAAAGTCTACACCTGCATGCATTGCTACGCAACACTTCCTCGTTTATTACCTCTTTGCCTACATGCTTTGTGGGAGGGGTAATATTTTTGTTGCGTTTTCAACAAAAAAATTTGTGGTTGACAAATTGCAACCCATCAACACAAACAAACAGTGGTTAAAACCGCGGCGCTTGGATCGGAAGGTACCCGGTTCGAATCCCGACAGGGGCGGGATCCAAAAGTGATTTTTCATCATCTGATTACGATCGGTGATGAAGATGAACACATCTATAACCCCCACCTACTATTCAAATGCGATGCTATCCTCAACATAATCCAGTGGCCTAACGCCGACCCACTGGATATGCATCAAGTAGCGGCGTTTATCAGAGATATAGACCTATATCTCACGTAAGGAAATCTCAAGGGATGCACAATAGTCCTAAATGGCCGCAGTTCTCTGGGCAACGAACACCCACCCTAAAAAAATAAAAAAAAGCAAACAAAAATAACCAATCAAAATAGTTAAAATTTGGTTCACCTAATAACAACAGCAAATCCATGCGGGTGTAGATTCCTTTACCAGTTTCGAGAAATTTTCTAGTGTTGTGTCAGTGATGTGAATCAAAAATTTAAAATAATTTAAGAAAATTAATATTATGATGGCACAGTTCTCAGGTGAGGGTGTCTCAATTTACAAGAGATGGCATAACAAACTTTTACAATCTACACACGTGGGCTACTGAAAATCCTCATTCGAAAAAACAAACATCATTTCAGCAGGCTGATGTAATTGGCGATAAGTTAATTGGACCATCTATATTACCATCGATATTAAATAGTGAACGTTATTTACAATTTTTACAAAACCATTTGCCACTCCTCTTTGATGATGTTCCTATTTTAAGTAGAATCTCGCACACATACTAACATGACACATACCTTGTTACTACGACAGAAATGTTAAGAATTGGTTAAACGAAAATTATCCCAATAATTGTATTGGAAGAAATGGTCCAATTCATTGCCCTACAAGATCCTCGATCTCACGTTATTGGATTTTTTTTTATGGGGAACGATGAAGGCGCTCATATCCTCCAAAAAAATTGAAACAAAAGAAGAACTAATACAACGAATATACACAACAGCACAACAGATAAGGGAAGAATTACCAAGAATTGAAATAATGAAAGGCATACTTAACCAAATATTAGCCTGTATTCAATCAAAAAAAAATATTTTTTTTTCTTTAAAGCATCATAGCTTTAAATCAAAAACGGTTATCTACTACTCCAAAATTATATGTCTAAGTGTTATAAGGTTGTAAACTACAGTTTTTGAAAAAATGAGATATTGATGACATTAGGTTCTGCTAAAGTACCTTAAATTTAACCAAAACGGAGATATCAGCAACATTTAAAAGTTCTATCCGCTTTTTTACCATACATTTTTGGTACAAAGTTCTATTTGACTATAGAACTTTTCATATCAAAGTGAAATTGATTGAAAAATACATTGAAATTAAGTTAAATAGAACTTTATATTTGTACATTTGCAGTATAGGACCTTATAATTTTCGATTCTTTCATAAAATTTTTTAGGTTCTATATCTGCTAATGCCCTGTATTCGACTTAATATTACAAAGTTCTAAGGGCTCATAGAACTGAAAAAACTAATTGGTTTACGAAACAAAGTTCTATCATAAAATTAGAAACCCAATTATTGAATGAAAAGTTTATTTTATTCTCAAAAATCGTGATTTTCTGTGGTTATTACGTTTAGAATATCCATTAAAAGCAACTGTTCTGCTTTGGAATCATTTGTATTTAAAATTAACCATCCGAAAATCTTGAATCATCGATATCTCAATACAACTCACATGTCACATAGAGCCTTATAATCATTAGGCGACGATGTGTAAAATGTCAAAACAAAACGAGAAACGAATGTAATTAAAATTACAAGAACGGTGGAATTTATGATGTAAAGAAACATTTGAAAGAAGAAAGACACAATAAAAATGCAACAACAATTCGGGATTCAGAGAAAGTCAGCAGTTTCTTCATTAATACGTCATCCTCTGCTGAATCCCATTTAAATATAAAAGCAGCTACAGCAGAAGCTGCATATGTTTATCATACGGTACAACACTCGCACAGTTACAAATCCGCACATTGCACCGCATCATTGTTGTCTACATTATTTTCGAATTCCAAAATTATTAACGGTTTTTCGTGCGGGCGCACGAAAATGGCGAAAATAATTACTAATGTGTTAGGCAAGAAGTCGGTAAGTTCGGTAGCTTCGGATTTGAATAACGATCATCCTTTCTCCATTGGTACAGATGTGTCTAACAAAGGAAACATAAAAATATTTCCTTTAGTATGTCGTTATTTTTCAAAAACGCAAGGAGTCCAAACAAAATTATTAAGTTTTTTTAATAGCCAATCTGAAACATTGAAAGATATAGCCAACTGTTTAGTAACCAAACTAAACAAGCTTGGATTAATTCCAAAAAATATTGTTGAGTTTCTGTGGTGATAATGACAATGTTAATTTTGGTATTCATCAAAGCGTGTCTGTCCAACTTCGACATTTTAACTCAAACTTGCTGGATATGAGCATCCTACGCCATGCCTTACATAACGCAGTAAAAATCTCTAGTAACTGCCTAAAAGTTCATATTAAATTGGTGATTTTAAAAACCTATAATCAGTTTTCAGCACATTCCAAAAGGCTAGAGACTAGTGATGTTCGGACTTACTCTAACCGGATACGTTAAACCTGATACTCAAAATGTCCGGACTATCAATTGAGTGATTTCCAAACTATCGGGTTAATTTTAATTTCGGTTCGATTCTTTGCTATTCGAAATTAAATATCAAGCAGCGTTGTACTGTAAGTTCGTTCTTCCTCTTCAGATATTCATTCATTCTTTAGTATCGCCTCACCCATTTATGTATATAATTTGAATTTGCGAAAAAGAGTTAAAGAGTTTAAGTATTTAACTCTTTTCATATAAAATAAGTGGCGATTTTATATATTTCATTACTTCTCGCAGCCATACATACCATAATGAACCAGAAAGAGATGTTATAATAAAGATAAAGACGAGAAAAACGTTAGTACAAAATTACTATTTTAACCGAATACTCTCTTGAGCATATTTGATAAAATTTTAACTGAATTCTCTCTTGAGCATATTTGATAAAATTGTGTTTTGAATAAATCGGTGGTACCAACTCTACACTGGATTTAAATATTTAACTGAATCGGTTGTTTGTATTTCAATATTTTTTGATTTAAAGCATTCTTGCATACTATGAGTATTTTAGTTTAATTTTTTAATATCTTTCCAAGTATAGTTTTAAAGTTTGTTTAAGGTTAGTTTAGTAAATTACTTAGGTTAAGCTTTAGCAGTTAAGCCATTGTGAAGCATGCTACCAAAAAAACGTAGTGAAGTTTAGATGAGAAAAAGGCAAAATGCGATATCTGCAAAAAACAAATTCTCGTACCAAGGTACCTTAAGTACCGTACGTCATATTGTGTCGTATTAACCAACAGTTTTGCAAAAAACAAATGGAACTATTCAGATGTCGACGCCTGGGGCAGCTTCCTCATTACAGGAAAGTCAGTGTGCTTCAACATCCAAACACCTCAGTCGCTGCTAATACAAGCACCTATTGAGATTCCAGCTACAATCTTGCACCACCTAGCTCTGCAGTAAAACTTGCACAAGAAACATTGTTGCAATATATTACAAGACCTGCGTCAATTACAAGACAAAAACGGTTGAATAACGAACTGTTGAAATGTATAGTCAAAGATTTTCAACCATTATCTATAGTAGAGGATTAAGGCTTTCGACGCTACTGCAAAGCCCTTGGCCCCACTTATCAGCTGCCATCAAGGCCGATGCTGACGAAGTCTTTACTGCCACAACATTATGACGCGTGCTTAAACAATGTCAAACAGTTCATTAACCGGGCTGATAGTATTGTGCTTATGATTGATACATGGATGTCTGTCAACACACAAAATTTCACGGCAGTAATAGCACATCTCATAATCGACGAATTACAGTTGGACAGTGTTTTGCTGGACTGCCTTGATGTTTCGTCTGCGAGACAGACATTTTCCCACTCTTTAAATTTAATCGTTCAAAAAGGTATCAAGGAGAAAACCTTATTGCAGAAAAAAGTAAAGAGTATGGTGGATTATTTTTATCGCAGCACATTGACCAACTTAGTGGGACAACTACTGCCCTAAAGTGATCAACGATATCGTTACTCGTTGGAATTCGACATTTCAAATGCTCGAAAGGTGAGCATAATAATCAAATATTTAAGTTAATAAATATCTAAACTGTCTTTTTTAATTACAGATTCTCTCAGTTATAGGAGCTAATTGAGGTTGCCTTAACTATGCTCCATGCAGATCAAATAATGATGCTATCAACTACAGAAATTAAAGGTCTGAAAGAAATCTGTGACATATTGGAGCCGTTTGATGGCCTTACAACCGAACTAAGTGCGGAGGGAACTGTTACTGTATCAAAAATTTTAGTGTTGATGAAAGGTGTTAAACACTTTTAGCCAACCTCACCTTAACATCGTCAACAGCAGCCGAATCATCGCGCTTAATTTCTAATAAAACCTTGGAACGTTTTAAAAATGCCGAATCCAACTACATCCTTCACTGTTCGACATATCTCGATCCCCGATTTAAGGGTAAAATATTTACGGATTCAACTCGGAAACAAGTTAAAGACAGACTAACCCGACTTACGTCTGAATTAATTCAAAAAGAAAGCGGTTCAGAGAACACAGTTTCACAAATAGACTTACGGAAGAAACTCCGACAACATTTTGGAGTTTCTTCGATTCCCAAAATCCGGTTCAAACTAAAATTTCGCCTACCGCTGTGGCGATAATTGAGCTTCGTCAGTACACTGAGGAGGTTCTTATAACCCGGAGAGATGATCCCTTGAAATGGTGGCAAAGCCGAAGCCTAATCTATCCCCATTTATCTACAGTTGCAAAAAGACTTCTGGCAATTCCAGCATCGTCAGTTGGAGAGAATATTTTCAAAAACTGTACTGCGATTTTGTTGTGTACATGGGAGTATGGGAGTAAATAACCGGAACGTAATAGTATTTTCATACGTTGATGTGTTAGTGGGCATGCTGTTTTGTTTGTTTTTATTTGTGATTGACGTAACGCCCATTTAATTTTCTTGTGATTATCATCGTGTGTAGTCATAAAATTATTTTGAAAATTTCAAAAACTTAATACAAAAAAGTTCATTAGTTTATTTTCTTTTTAAAATACTTATAATAATATAATTTTACTTTAGTTTGGTTTTCGGTTTTAATATAATAACTTTTCCTTTAATATAATAGTAGTTCAATATTTTTTTGTGGTTACCGGATTCTGTTTAATTTTGCTTTTCATTTAGTTTAATAAATATTAATTTTTTTTCTTAAATTTTCTTATATGGTATTCGTGTTTAATTGATAAATTTAATATTGAGTTTAGTTTAATATAATAGAATTAATTGAATAATTTTTTTTGTGTAACGGTTAATAAATTTAATTTCTAGTTTAATATAATATAGTTTTCAATAAGTTTCCTGTGCGGTTTTTGGATTTTCTTAAATAATTTTTTTTCTTGTTATCGTATTTATTGAAATATACCAAATTATATTATTATATTAAAATGAGTTCTATTGTTCCATTTTTGTACTATGACCGTAAAGTCAAAACAAAACGGTACAATGAATATTTGCGAGATACTTTAGATCCTTTCGACATATCCGACCGATGGTGAGTTAAACAAAAATTAATTTCCTTTAATTAAATGTAATAATTATAGAATTTTTAAAATAATTTTATATTACAGTTATGTGGACAATTATCGCTCCCGAAACATTTGGTACATAAAATAATTTATGACATCCAACCGTTCGTTGATGAAACGGATAATCCCTTAAGAATACCACTTCATTTAGAAGTATTAGCCGCGCTAAATTTTTTTGCCAGTGGAAGCCACCAACATCGTGTTGGCTTAGATGCTTTCGCTGTGATGAGCCAAAGTAAAATTTCATCCAGCATAGCGAAAATAAGCAAAGTACTTGGCACGGAATTAGTCTATAACCATATAAACTTTTCAGTTATGTTAGAAGCAGCTAAAATTAATAAGGATCTATTTCTTAATAAATATGGTGTTTCCGGCATAGTTGGGCTGATTGACTGCACACATATTGCAATAGCAAATTTACCCAAAAAGGACGAATATGCATTTGTGAACAGAAAAGGTTTCCACTCAATAAACACTCAAGGGGTAATTATAAAATTTAAATAATTCATGCTATTATTTACCTAATTAATTACATCAATTTTTATTTATAGATATGTGATTTTCAATTGCGCATTTTGTCAATAAATGCAAGGTATCCAGGCTCTACCCACGACTCCCATATATGGGATAGCAGCATAATCCTGCCTGAATTGAAAAAATTAAATGAAGAGGACAATCATACGTGGCTATTTGGTACTATAATTACTTTTAAAATTTTTAAATATATTTTACTAAAGGTGACAGCGGATACGCATTGAAGCCCAAATTAGATTTTTCTGAATAAAATTATATCAATTGTAGCAAATTTTTCGAAAAATATGATAGTTTTTTTAGAATCGAACAATTTTTTAATAATTATTGGTACTATAGGTGAAATTTTTTGTTAAAGATTTAATTAGACGGTTTAGAGTGCCAGTGGACATCACTTGATTGGGTCAATGCTGCTCTGACGACTATGTATACAAACGAATAATGTAACTATAAAAAAAATATGAAATAAAAAAAGGGTAGTACAAGAAAATATAAAAAATTTTGTATAAAAGAAAAAAATAAATAAATAAATAAAATATATTCAAGAAAATCTAAAAAAAAAAATTCAAATTTATTAATTTCTAAAATTCCTTACTATATATTAAGTCGACTAAGTTGATGGGTCTCTCCTCTGTGCGGCGAGCAGCTCCCTCATTTCCTTCAATACCCCCAATGTTTCGGTCAAAACCTCCAATGTCTGCTCCTGCAGTCTCTTATTGACCTTATCACAGAAGTAACTGCTACACTTTCCTATTAAAAAAAACATAAATAATATATAATATATAAATGTATTGCAGTATGAATCTGTTCATATTGCAGATATTACTTACACTTCTGGGGTCGGTATTTCGATACCGCTGAACCCTGGGTGGCAAAATTTCATTAATTCGCTGCCGCCTTTGAGCAGCTCGTCGCGAGGAACCGATCTGTCTTGGCGATCGAATTGACGGTTGTTGTGATGGTTGTAATGATGGTTGTGGTGATGGAATCTGTTGTGGCAATATTGAGGGTTGTGGTACTATTGATGATGGTGAAGCCGGTGTTGGTGTTTCTGATGGAAAAGGTAGCGGTGATAATGATGATTGTGGAGTAAAATGCTCTGATAAGGGATCATTTGTTACTGCTGATGGCTGTGGTGAAATTTCAAGAATTAGTTCCGGAAATACCTGCGAAAACTCTGGTGATGGAGGAGTTGACATTGAACTCGTGGATGGTAAAGGTCGTCGCTGCCATAAAATTAAATAATTAAATTATATATATATATATATATATATATATATATATATATATATATATATATATATATATATATATAAAACAAAATTAAATTAAAATAATAAATTCAAATTTACCAATCCAAATTCTAGAACTTCCCCTGAACCATCCTTGTTATGCAACCCACAAATATCTAATATTTGCCGTTCATCCCTATTGAAGTTGAGCTCCGTTGCTTCACCGTCGCCCGTATTATTTGTTTCGGCCCTGTGCTTGCTAAGCTTTATTTTTATATTCTTTCTTAAATCCTGCCAAACCTAAAAATATAAAAAAATTTATGAAAAATTGTTCTTTTAACATCATCTTGGAAATTCTCCTTTAAACCTGATATAAATTAATAAAAATAAATAAATTAAAATGTAAAAAAATATTTTTTCAACATTAAAACTGGCGACAGAAATTTTTTTATAATTTTTGAAGAACTTAGGGAGATAAATTTTGTTGAATTTTTTAAAACAGATGAGAAAAATTCACGTCAAGTTCTTCTATTAAAATAATTCCCAAAAAATTACTGCCGACAGTTTTTAAATAGACGCTTTAATATGCTCCTTGAAACCCTGCCAAGCCTGTAAAAAAAAAAAGTATGTATCAAAAATTTTGTAAAACAATCTATTTTAAATCATGCTCAGCCTGAAATAAGAAAAAAAAAATAAAAAATTTATTAACAAGTTCATTAAAATATTTACCCTTTTCCACTGATCAACTCTTCGTGGGGCCAATGACATTGAATTTAAATCATCTGTGATTTGTTGCCACAAATCACTCCTACGTTGGTTACCGCTGGGCTCGCCAAATCCAAACAGACCCTGGAAATTATTCCTCATGAACTCAATTTTATTCTATAAATATATACATAAATAAATTATATTATTTTAATTAAACTATTAAATTAATAAATATTAGCTTAACTTAATTTATCTTATAAAATTATACCTTATAAACATGCACTAGATACAAATATAGTTGTGTAGATTAATCTCACCGTGAGATATCTTTCCTAAAAATTATTGTCAACTTTGAGTAGACATGTTTTGATTTGCACATCCAAATAATTCACTATTTATTTTTATTCTTGTGACCCGATAGTTCTAATTAATTTATAAAAAAATCATAGTCGAATACAACAAAAATACAAGGAATAACAAAAAATTCCTACCTATTAATTCAGTGCATCTATATTATGAAAGATTTCACAACATTTGAGAAAATCAAATGTAAGATGCCCCTATTACGTACCGATAAATATTTTAATTTTTACCATTTTATAATTTAAACTTTTTGAACATGAAAAACACAACACAAAACGGAAATTTGATTTTAAAACTTAAATAAAAAAAATCAATGGCTGCAAAAATGGTAAAGCAAAAAAAAAACCAATGGCTGTCAAAAGCTAAATTTTAGTCGAATTATATATAAACAATACACTTGTACACAATAAATATATTATACACACGTATTACACAAAATTATTTAATACTTACCATATTTAATTTAATTTAATTATTTTTTGTTAAAACTATCTAAAACACAATTTTATTATGTAATGGATAACAAAATTAAAATCAAATACTTACACTTATGAAATGTCAATATGTATTCCCATATTCCCAATCTAAAAAGCATGGGAAAAAATATTCCCATAGGAAGATAAGCATCAAAAAAATTGAACCGATTCACCCGATTGAATAATTTTTGATGCTTACTGGTACAAATACCACACGAACACAAATAAAATTAATGAATACACACAGTAATAAAATTTTATACTTTACATGGTATATGTATGCAAAACTCCCTGTATGTAAATTCCCATGTACACAACAAAATCGCACTACTGGTATCATACTCTCAGAACGAAGAAACCGGCTTAAACCGAAAAACCTTCGAAAAATAGTGTTCCTAAACGCGAACTTCAAGTTTTGCGAGTAGCTATTATTTAATAATGGCATAGAATTTTGTTTGTTTTAATTTATTATTTTATTCTTATTTAAATTAAATGAATTAATTACATTTTTTAATTCTTTACCAAGTGGTGCGTGCAACAGGCATACACTAGCTTCACGCTTAGAATTTAATTAAGAACTAGAAACATTTTCAGACCGACTTCAAGCTGCAACCCCAATAAATAAACATATTACAATTTTTATTTTCCTTTTTTGATTCACTAGAAAATATCTAAAACTGTTTGCTTATATCAAGCATGTTGTAATAGTATATTGTAATTCATCTACTTACGTTTTAAGCTTACACAAAGAGGTAAAAAATAAATCGGGACAAGGTTTTTTTGGTAGTTAATTGTTTCTCTATTTCATATTTTCATATCTACACTTCTCGTTCTCACTCATTGTTCGATTATTTCCTTATTGAATTAAAAAGTTATGATAAGTTGATTTGAGTAGCAATTTTTGTAACGGTGTATGAGTAAATCGGTGTATTTGACTGATTTGAGTAAATTGGTGTATTTGAATTTGCTTATTGCTATTGAAAACAATTTAAGATCGCCATCTCGAAAAATTTTCAGAATATATTTGAAGGTTCATTTTTTATATCAATATTAGGTATAAATGAATTTAAACAAATATAAACAAATAATCTGAAAATAATTGGTTTAGCTAGTAATAATTCAAAACGACTTGATAAGAAAAATTATGGATCAAGTGGAGTATTGCTTTGATAAATTATTAAATTCAGAAAGATTTAAAAGAAATTACAACAACAATTTTGAACAAAAAAATAATTTAGCTATTATTTTTGGACTTATACAATCCAATTTTTGTTTTTATTGTTTTTAATTTTACCAAATCAATACTGCAAGTAAAAGTATCGAATCGGTGAAAAGAATCCTCAGATTCAATTTAAATCAAAGCGAAATTATTAATTTAAATAACATTGGTGTGTTGAATCATAACGAAACTAAAAGTGCATCGTCGCCAAATATTGACGATAAAACAAACATTGACAGTGCATCGACATCAGATGACATTAAAATAAACAGTGATGTAGGTCAGTGTTTAGTGCAAACGGGAATAGACCGCGGTATATTACTGTCCAATCTAAACGAAAAAGAAGCCCTAGATCAGCGGCCAGTGCAAGCGCGAATAAATTCACTAAGCTAGCTAGCGTTGAATTAACGCATGGTAATAGGTATTCTTGTTTGGTTGTTGACGAGCCGACGCCCGAAAAAATTTCAAAAGCTGAGAAGCCGCCACCAATCTATTTGAGGGAATAATCAAATAGAGAACTTGCTAAAACGATCGAGTTTATCACTGAAGGTGCATTTTATATTTCCGGGATCAAAAGAGGAGATATAAAAGAAACAAAAATTCAACCGCTCAATATTGATGCTTACAGAGCGTTAATTAAACATTTTGACCAAGTTGGTAAACATTACTACACGTATCAACTAAAGAGCCAAAAAGGATTGGTTGTTGTGTTAAAAGGAATAGAGAGTTACGTGGATGCAAACGAAATTCAAGCTGCTCTCGCTGAAAAAGGTTTCCAGTGCAAAACTATTACCAATATTTTTAATCGGGAGAAGGTTCCTCAGCCATTGTTTCGTCTGGAATTAGAACCAGACAGTAAAAAAATTAAAGGCAACCATGCAATATTTGACCTAAAATATCTACTGCACAGAAGGGTTACCATCGAGGAACCCAGGAAAAGAAATGGCCCGGTACAGTGCGTTAAGTGCCAAGAATATGGGCACAATAGAGCATATTGCACTTTGAACGATGTTTGTGTTATATGTGGTGAACTCCATAATTCAAAGGTTTGCAATAAAGCAAAAAAAAGGAAGCATCAGTGAGAAAATGCAGCAACTGCGATGGAAATCACACAGCTAATTATAGAGGGTGCCCAATTTATCTAGAATTGAAAAGGCCAATCCGAATCCACCTTCATACCAACTGGAAATTGGGCGAGAAGTGATGAAGAAAAAGCCAATGCTTTTGCTGCTCATCTAGCAACAGTATTCGTCCCGCACCAAGAAGATAATTATTTCGTGCTACTTCAGCCAACGGATGATGGTTTATCCTACAAACCTATAAAGTATAACTGGAAGAAAGTTAAGAATACAATTAAAACTTGCATAAGCCCGAAAAAGGCACCAGGACATGATCTCATTACTGGAAAAATGATAAGGGAATTGCCAGATAAATGCATAAAACTAATAACATTTGTATTCAACGCGATCATGCGAACCAGTTATATTGTTCAGAAATGGAAGATATCTTTGATCACAATGATTCATAAGCCAGGGAAAAATGAAACGCAAATCTTATCATATCGTCCAATAAGTATGCTGCCCACAATCTCAAAGCTATTTGAAAAAAATGTTACTTCTTCAAAGGCAATACATGGTCAAACAAAACAGCGCAACTACTTGCTTAAATGATATTAATGCAGGTGTCCCGCAAGGCAGCGTTCTAGGACCAATATTATACTTGTTGTACACAGCTGATATACCTGTAACCAACAAAGTATCAATATCAACATTTGCCGATGACACGGCCATCCTGGTGTCTCACACTAATCCTGAAATTGACTCAAATGTATACAGAATCATTTAAACAAGGTCGCGGACTGGCTGAAGGCATGACGAATAAAAGTGAACGAAAACAAATCAACTTATATCACATTCATGCTAAACAAACGCACCTGCCCACCAGTGAAATTAAACGATAAAAATATTCCTCAACAAACGAAGGTAAAATACTTAGGTTTACATCTGGATAGAAGGTTAACGTGGAAAAATCATATTGAAACAAAGCGCAACCAAATAAAAATTACATTTTCCAAAATGTATTGGCTGATGGGAAGAAAATCTCAGTTGTCATTAGCCAATAAAGTTTTACTGTACAAAGCGATGATCAAACCCATATGGACATATGGTATTCAGTTATGGGGATCCACCAGCGCTTCAAACAGAGAACTCCTGCAATGAACCCAAGCGAAAATACTTCGCAGTATTACCAATGCTCCTTGGTACATTCGAAATAGTAATATACATGACGATCTTGGGATTAAAACCGTTAAAGAAACTATTAAAGAATTCAGTTCGAAATATTACTCAAAACTAGAAGCACATCCCAACGAATTGACCAGGGAGATACTAAAACAGCTGCTTTTTAGACGTCTGAGAAGAACAGATCCACTCGAACTGATGAACCTGTGAACCTGTAAATTTAATTCGATATTTACATATAAGTGTAGTCTAAATTAATTAATTTGTGAGCACCAACAATAAGTATTAACATTGGTTAAGACTTAAAATATGTAATAATTTTTAGCTTAAGATTTGATTACTTCTTGTGAGTTTCTTATGTAGAAAGATTCAAGAATAAAGCCATTGGCAACATTTAAAAAAAAAAAAAAAAATATCACAAAGTTACATATCAACAAGTCTCATTTATAAAAGTTGCATACAAATTTTAATATTTGCTCATCTTGGTCTTTCTGCTTATTGTATAGTTCATTATATTTAAATTTTTTGATTAATTCAGCGTTTATTTGTAAATCAAAACACGAATAACCTTGCTTTTTAAATTTTTTGAGAGTCAATTACAGATACATATTTTAGCACACTATATTTGAAATCAAATCGTTTCATTATCTGATCACACAACTCGATATAAAAAGAAATACAATTATTTTTGAATATTTTAATCTCATTCGAATTTAAATTGGATGTAGAAATAAACTTTTGAACATCTACGCCTAAATAAAGTTTTTCGTCTTCTATAATATTATATGGATGTTTAAAATCAATAAATTCAATTTCTTTTGATTTGACATATGTATTGTGGTTTTAGAAAGTTGTCAAAAATTGTAAGCACTAAGCGCTTAATTTCTTCGTACATTACGTGAAGCTGTGGATTTTCACTTTGGAAAAGCCTGTTTAAATCGTTAACTTTAGGTAAAATATATTTTAAAAATTTTAGGTACAGCTCATTTATTGGATCTTTTAATTTAATTAGTATCGATTCCGCATTATCTATCTTGTCATTTTGAACGCCAAATTTTGAGCAAAGCCAAAAAATATTTTTAATGGCTCATATAAAATAAGCAGACGATTTACAACACTTTCTAGGGACAACCATCTTGTCTGACTAGGGTGGAGAATTTTTCTTGGCTTATCATCTAACAAGTACAATGATTTCTTTTAAATGAGCTGCCCTTTTTGGATTATTTTGAACGTAATTATAAATATCACGCGCCATAGATTCTACTGACGGCGGAAGTTTTAAGCAAGCATATAAGGAACAAAGCGCAAACGAATGGCAAATGCATTTCATAATCACTAAAGTTATTTTCCACTCGTGATTTGCCTTGAACTTCAACGAAAGTAGCGCCAAATGGATTTTGCACACCCAAATGAATTTGCTCAACATTTTCTATTTAAGTAGAATGAGATTTTTGGCCCTCGACAGTAATAGCAATTGATGTTCTTTGCAGTTGTACCACTTCTTCAACTTCAATGTAACTACAAATTTCATCTGATTTGCTTTGTGCAATAGATTTTTCGTGCACATTCGGTTTCACATGTACATTTTGACAAATAGCTGATTTTTCTCCAATTTTTACTGAAAAATAAATATTTCAAAAATAAATCTAGTAATTCTACTAGTATAATCTAATATATAATCACTTACAAATGGTTGGAAAATATCTGTCAATTTTCGGTGCATCCCCATCAGATATATCTCCTGGTTCTGATTTCTTTGTGTTTTTTGCTGAAATTTTTTTTTAATTAATACAATATTTTTACAAATTAAGTACAAAATCGTAAACTTATAAATATTTGCAAAATAGCCCTTCATTTTGTTGGTTAATAGAACGGTAATTACGTTTTAAAATAATACGAACATAAATGCTAACGTAATATTACTCGTCAACACAGGTGTTGACTTGACGGCAAAAAAATCAAACCAAAAAAAACAAAAATGAAAGTAAAAAGGACAAAGATTACACTGAACAGAAATTGGTTTTTGGTTGAATTTGAATAAACAACTAGAAATGGAAACGTAACCGGTATTCCGAAATTTTAAAATTAATATATCACGAAAAGATAAAACTACATGTTTGAGTTTTTTATTTTTTAAAAAATTTTAATCTGTTTTTAAGTGTATATTTATTTTTGCACAATATATATATATATATATATATATATATATATATATATATATATATATATATATATATATATATATATATATATATATATATATATATATATATATATATATATATATATATATATATATATATATATATATATATATATATATATATATATATATATATATATAAATATATAGATATATATATATATATATATATATATATATATATATATATATATATATATATATATATATATATATATATATATATATATATTTATAAATATATATATATATATATATATATATATATATATATATATATATATATATATATATATATATATACACATACTCGTATATATGTTATTAATAATAAATACGTGATATAGACGCAATAAAGAAAGAAAATGTATAGTTACAATTTTTTGAGTATATATAATGAGGAATCTCTCAGAATTGCGGTAAACTACGCTAATTTGGTACAAAAAATAGAAAGAAATACAATAAACCAACAATTTAATAAAACATGCAAAAGATTAAAAATAACACCCAGCTATATCAAAGTTGGAATAAACAACACATCTGAAGCTGCTCCAATCGCCAGAAGAAAAGCGGAAAGAATATGGCTAAAAAAATCTATTATTGAACTGTATTCCAAGATAAACTCACTATCCCTACAAAAATACAACGCACAAATGAAATTAGTCAAAACATTCCATCCCATTGAATATTGTAACATCATACAACAAGTGGAAAGCAAAAGTGAACATGAAATGATTAAAAAACGTAAGTGCATAAAAAGAAAGTTAAAGAAATTAAAACAACTTAAGAACATGGGACAGGTTAATGCTTCAACCACGATATCAATATCAAGTCATATTTTCTTCGATCGCATATATAACATGACAAACATACGCTTTAATGACGAAGAAGAAAAGTTATTATCGAAGGGATTGAAACACAACATCAAAAAAGAACGGAACGCAAATCAAACAAATAACATTACTCAATATCGAAAACACCATCACAAAGGCGGAATTATGTCATCAAGAAGAAATACGCACACTATTCATCGATGAATTATCCTAGAGAATACGACAACCACTTACAAATGATAAAAATAAACAAGAAACATCGGAAAAAATCGTAAAAAGTATCAAAAAGAAATTAAACGACAACAACGCCATCATCACGAAAGCGGATAAAGGCAACACAGTGGTCATTATAGGAGAGACCGAGTACAATAATAAAATACAAAAGTACATCGATGATAATAATATTGAGAAAATGAACGGCGATCCCACAAAAACTTACCTGAGAGATATCAATACGAAAATAAATAAATCAAACACAATACTCAGCAAAAATCAAATTTATTACAGTAAAATGATAAAGCCGGAAGCTCCTAATATCACTGGACTCCCAAAAATACACAAAGAGAATGCACCAATAAGACCATTGATAAATTTCACGACATCGCCTACACACAAAATCGCCAAAATCATAAACAATTGGTTGACACATATTATTAAATTTAAGAATGATGTCTCTGTAAAAAACAATATGGAATTGGTTGATAAAATTAAATTGGAATACATCCCGCATAATGCAAAATTAGCATCTTTTGACATAGCAAACATGTATACAAATATTCCTGTAAAAGAAGCACTGCAAATAACACAAAATTTACTGAAACAAAACAATATTGAGAAACAGAAAATTAAAGAAACAATTGATATTTTACACACTATAACACGGCAAAATTATTTCAAATACAACAACAACATATATACACAAACAGTTGGCTTGCCAATGGGAAGCCCACTTTCGGGAACCTTGTCAAACATTTTCTTAAATCATGTTGAAAATGAATATATTAACAATAGCAAGAATCCGCACAAAAACAATATTATTTATTGGTATAGGTATGTTGATGACATACTAATACTATTCAATGGAACGAAAAGACAGCTCAACATGTTACATCAATACACAAACAGCATTCATAAAAATCTTAAATTCACTCTGGAACTGGAAACAAATAAGAGTATCAATTTTCTGGATTTAAATATTCAAAACGAAAACCACAAACATATTTTCAAAATATAACGGAAGAAAACACAGACTGATCACACGATACACATCACATCACAACATTCATTTCAACACAAAATTGCGGCATACAATCATATGCTAAACAGATTTAACAATATACCGATGAATGAGGCTGACTATTCGGAGGAACTGGCATAATAAAACATATAGCGCATGCCAATGGATATCCCGACAAATTAATCAATAATTTGAACAACAAAATTAAACACAAAATACACCACCAACATATGACAACATTAAACACGAATGGCGAAAATGTCAAAAAATACATATCAAATGTTTATGATCAGAAAACAAGTAACATAATCACAAAAATATGTAGTAAATTTGGATAAACAATAGCCCATAAAATCAACCGGAATCGAGTACAAAAATTAAAACCAAACCGAAAAAACGAAATAGACAGTGTGATATACAAATTAACTTGCAGCGATTGCGACAGCTTCTATCTCGGACAGAGTGGTAGAACCTTTAAACAGAGGTTCAATAAACACATCCAGGGACTAAACAAGACGACTGCAAAAGCTACATTCAAATTGAATTACGCACAACATTTAAACCAAAAACAACATAATTATACCAACATGGAAACAAATCTCATAGTAATAAAACGAATGAACAAAGACGACATGATGGACCGGATCGAGGAAATGGAGATTTACAAGGAAAGCAATAACCCGTCTATATTAAATAACCAATTAAATACCAAGACCAACAAAATATACGATTTTATAATACACAACCACACGGCATTATAAACAGTTAGGCTACAAAAAAACATGTATAAAAAGGGTGTAGCAAAGTACAACAAAATTAGTAGCTAGGCAGACGGAACTGAAGAAGGACGAATGTCCGTAACCGGTATTCCGAAATTTTAAAATTAATATAGTATATCACGAAAAGATAAAACTACATGTGTGAGTTTTTTATTTTTTAAAAAATTTTAATCTGTTTTTAATGCTGTGTGCCTCAGAAGACTTTTCAAACTAAACTTTTGTAAGACCCAGTAATTTATGCAATATTTAAATAGATTTCACTAGGTTAAAAGTATTCAACTGTGCCTTATACCAAACTAAACTTTTTATATGTATATTTAATTTGTGAAGGTTTGTTACGTATTATTTTTATTTTATTTGTAGGTAACAAGAAACTATAACAAAACTGAAATTTACAAGCATATATTTGCTAACGATAATGCTTATATTCGCAAACACTTGAGTGTCTGCTAATTCGCTTAATAAAATTTGTGGTCTCTTCGCTCAACATCAATCTTTTAAAGGTTTCAAATTTTAAATAAAATTCCGTATTTCTGTGTTTCTATATTGGATAGCCAGTGGAGAGCGGGCTATACGGTCACTGGTATAATTTGCAATCTATCAAGATATTCTGTGAGAACAATTGATCACAAAATTCTTGATGATTGTAAAGCTCGCACCAAAGTTAGTCAAATTGCCAAGTTAAATTCATATTGGTCACTTTAGTATTTTCGAAAGCGTTAAGTGCTATCGATGGATACCACATAAAAACTGTTGTACCTAACGCAATACACGGTCAATATATGAATCTTAAACTTGATTAGAGCATTAATTTAACGACGCGACAGTTCTGGTAAATTTATTGATATTTGTTGTGGATACTTGATTATCCAATTATATCGCAAACAAACATTCCCACCTCATGGATTTTTTCTATTAGGTGACAGTGAATACAAATGTTCATTAGACCCGGTAGCTATTATCGCACCGTTCGTAACAAAAGGCAACTTAACCGCAGTAGAAAGAAACTTTAACGTTATGCATAGCAAAGCACGAAGCATTGTGGGAAATGCATTTGGAATAATGAAAATCGATAACGGGGGATTTTTTTAAAATCACTGGAACTGAAAATTTTTTGTTTTTCAATTACATTTACATACTACGCATACTACATGTTTTAAACAGTACGTCATACAAATTGAAAATTCGTCGAAAAGTAACCTCGTAAATTGACTTTTCATCTAGCATCTATGAGGAAATAGCGAAAGCTTCGAAATTTGATAAGTTTAGTTTGAAAAGTCTTCTGAGGCACACAGCATAAGTGTATATTGGAAAGAATAATGTATTAGAATAATTTTACATTCCCTATAAACAAGTCACACGGAAAACATAGGTTTTGGTTTTTCATGAAATAATTTTTCTTTTTTATGTTTTTATCGAGTATCGCCATTTTGTTCCACAAAACGTCCTATCGTATTACATAACTGAAAACGTCAAAATGACGATATTAACGTCATAATTATAACGTTGGCCAAATGCTTAACAGATGTGACAATTTGTAGGAGGTGAATCTATTTAAAAAAAAAAAGCGAATGTTTTTTTGAAAGCTATAATTGTTTATATTGAAGTACGGTTTTCATTTAAGGTTAACAAATACGAGTTGCTTCAAGCATTAAAACTTAAAAAAGTTCCAGTGTTTGATGAGTTATTAAAAATTAACAACCAATTCAATGTCCAAGATTTAGCTGTCGATAAACTGTAAGAGGAATATGTTCTATTAAAAAATCAAGTAACATAACTAATCAATATCGATACATCGGAGGATTATGAAAAAAATTGGATGAATTTTTTGAGTGAAAATAATTCTCCTAATTAAGAAAAGTTGATGACCTTTATATTTTCCACACCACACTCCAATGGAATGAGTGAAAGAATATTTTTCTAAATGTGCTTTGCTTGGAGAAGAGAAAGAAATCTGTTGCGCATTGTGGCAACTGAAGGCGAGCTCTGATTAAAACTAACTTTCAGTTTTCCTGTAAAGAAGTTTATTCTTATGGATTAAAAGATCAAAACCTATTGAAACAAATTCGCTCCAGCGAAAAGTATTTGTATTTATAAGTTCTATTTTATTTTTTGTGTGATCTAATTTTCAATTTGAAGTGATATTTTTTTTATTTTTAATTATTGTTATAATTAAGCTTTGCTACTTACTATATGTGAATCGCTAACTGCAGAAACGTGACTTCTTACATTTTTTCCAAAATTCATTTTTTAATGGTTTAGTATAATTTATATATAGACTCATCGTTTACTGTAGAAATGGGACTCTCACCATCGAAATAAAGAGAACAAAATTGAATTGAAAAACTTATTTACTGCAGAAAAGGGACATTTACTTCAATTGACCCCTTTTTGCAGTAAATTTCATTCCTTTTGTTTTACAAAAATATATTGTCGTCGTATATGTATAATTTTGTTTGGTCGGTGAATTAAAAGTAGGTGAATTACAATTTCGCCATTTTATGCCATTTTAATACATTTATTGTTTGTGCAGCTGTAATAATAAATTGTTTTAGTAATCTGTTGAGTTTTAATTTGGTATAAAGTGTATTAATATTGTCAGATACTAGTGAAAATGATGAAAATACAGCTGTAAAACGTAAGAAAGGCGTTATAAATGCACATAAACGGAACATTATTAAAAAAGGAAGGTTAACAGGAAAGAGTTACACAAATAGTGTTGGAAAGTTAATCCCTAATAAATTAGTAGCTACATCTTGCAGGCAAATTTATTTTCTTAATTATTACCTAAAACATTAAATAATTTTATTATAGTTGCCAAATTAACTGCATGGCACAACTACAACAGCAAGAAAAAGAAAACAGTTTGCAATATATTAGCTCATCGAAATCCAAAGATGAACAAGATTTATTTCTACAAGGCCTTTTAGAGTGCTCAGAATCACGAAGACGCAAAGAAATTAATAATAAACGGCCAAAATTGATATCAACAAAGTATTAAATCCGGAGTGGAACACGCAGAATATTGGTATGCAAAACTAGCTTCTTACTTGTTTATGGCATTTCGAAAAAAAGGGTTGAGCGGCTTTTAACTTTGCTTAAGCAAAATAAGGTTCCACATGACATGCGAGGGAAATCCACAAGTGACAAACAGGCGCATTATGCAACTACAGATTATAAATATTTGGATGCCACGCTATCTATTAAGCTAATGTACGACCTTTTTAAAATGAAACATCCGGATTATTACATAAGTTATAAGTTCTACTGGTCTTACTTTAAGGAAAATTATAATTTAAGAATTGGTAGATTGCAGACAGACCCTTGTGTCACTTGCGAACAACTTGGTGTTAAAATCAGAAATAACCAGTTATGTGACAATGTTAAAAGAGCAGCTGCGGCGGAGCTCATGGTCCACAAGAGACGAAGCAAAAAATTTTATAACGCAATAAAAGAACCCGTCCCAGACGATACCATCGGTCTTGTTATTGATTTTATGGCTAACGTTTCGTTACCAAAGATTCCAGTACAGGATTTGTATTATTATCGTCAGCTCACTATTAATACTTTTGGTATACATGACTTAACAACAGGGCGAATGGTTTGTTACGTTTATCTTGAAGGAGACGGAGGAAAAGGCAGCAATGAAGTATGTACATGTATAAAAATGTACATTGATAGGATCGATCAAAACATCAAAAAACTTAAAATATTTGCTGATAATTGCGCTGGGCAAAACAAAAACAATGCAGTTGTTCGATTTATGATGGCATTAGTCGAATGCAAAAAATTTGAACTCGTAGAATTATTTTATCCTATCAGAGGGCATTCTTTTTTACCCTGTAATAGAGATTTCAGTATAATCAAACGGAAATTAAACAAAGTTCGAGTCGCCTCTATACAATCCACGAATACATACAGTTAATAAAAAGTGTATCAAATAATCCAAAAAAGTTCGAAATTGTAGAAATTGGCCATGAAGATATTATAAGTTTTAATAATTGGTGGAATCTATATTATAAAAGAACATGCTTAAGCATCGAGTCCTATGGAAAGAAAATCGAAAGATCGCAGAAACAACATTTCACTGTGTCTATGTATCATTACATGAAATGTGATAAACTAGATTCAGCCATTCTGGTTTGTAGAGAATACATTGGCGGTTTAATGGAACATCAGTTTCGCTTAAGAAATTCATCGTCAGCAGTAGTGTTACCTAAAGCCAAAATGTATGAAACAAAAAAACCTATAATGAAAAAGAAAATGGACGATATTCACCGAACTTTATGTTACATACCAGACACCAATTAGCAATTTTGGAAAAATATTTGGCCTACTGTGTGTAGGTTGTCGATTTCATTACATTAGTGCAACAATAACAAAACATATATAGTTTTTTGTACTTCCTAAAAAATTTCAAATAAGACATAGTCCTCTTTCTGCAGTTAGCGATTCAATACTATTTACAATACGTTTCTGTATTAACATTATTATACCAAAAAAAATAAAGAAGACTGAGTTTTTTATCCAAAATAATTTTCTATAATTTGTCTCTAGAATCTAACCCAAATTCATTGGCCGTCATACCGTTTCTGGGGTATTATATCCCAATTTTGGAATTTTCATCAAACTGTTGGCCTACCCCAATTTTTAAATTTTGATCTCACCCTCGGGCCACACATGAACTTGCTTTGCTGTCCACAAAACGAAGTAGAATAAGCCGCAGAAGTTAAATCAGTAGAAAATATCGTTTTCCGAATAGCAACTTTCTGACATGTCTTCGTTACCAATTCGGCGTCCACTCAGTCAAAGAAATGAAAAATTCTACCAACCGGTTTGCCTTTAGAGAAATTTTATGAGTAATATTTAAACCAACAACACAAATAATACAAAATATTCATTTTACATAATAATGCAAAATCCATTTCATGAAGTATCGTTAAGCATCACTCCACTATATATTCACATAGTACAAAATAATGCTCATTAAATTCCTCTAACCAAAATTGGCAGCATGCGGAGCATAAAATCTTATTCTGAAAACAATAGTAACCAAAAATTTATATTGTTGTTCTCGCAATAAGAAGAACGGCATGAAGACAAAAATTATACAACTTAATTTGATGTTACACAAAATACCGTTAAACAAAAATGATATAAAAGGAAAGTTCTCGTCGTCTTCGTCTATTATTCTTTTGTACTTTTGTTATATTATATTTGGAAAAATCCTTTTTTTTGGCGCGCAGTTTCTTTTTTATTTTTTTGCTACTGTATTTTATAAGCAACTTAAAACACATTATAATTTAATATTAACTGTTGTTTTTGAAAACATGATAGTAATTATGGTTTTAATTATTTGAAACATACAGCAACAACAACAACAACAATAGAGTGAAAACGGCGCAGCGAAAAAGTAAGAATGGAATATTAAAGTGTAATTTATGCTAATGTTGTATATTAATTAAATATATTATGTATATAATTATGAATGTGGGAGTATAGAATATAGACTAAGGAGAAGGAAATTGTCGTGAGCTTTTCATGTTTGTAAGAAAAGTTTATACGAAAAGTAATTATACGTTGGTATAAACAGCAGGAGTGAGGTGTTTATTATATGTTACGCGAGATGAGGGTTGAATTATGTGTATCCATATTGTACATATATTTATATATATATATATATATATATGTATATATATATATATATATATATATATATATATATATATATATATATCGCTCAGCCCATTCAAGACTATTGTAAGTGAAAAATGACGATTTTCAGGAGAACGAATTCAAATTTTAGTTACAATAATTAGTTATATTAAAAAAGTTATGCTAGATTTAAAGTTGTTTTCGTTATTAAATGATGAGGTATAAAATAGAAATTGCTTTGTAAATTTTATTTCCTAAAATAAGTCGTTAATGAACGATCAATTTAAAGACTTTTAAACTTACAATAATTTTACTCGGATATTATAGTTTTATTTATTTCAGTAAGTATGACTTAATATGTTTTGGTTTGGACAATTAATGAATATGTGTTACAATAAGTCAACTTATCACACTTTCAATAGGAGTAAACTTAAGTGAAGCATACTGTAAGTGTACATACAATTATTCAGCAGGCTCTTAGAAATAAATGCTAGATCACTTTGAAAATTAACAAGCCTAAGAGAGGTTACAAAAACTAATCAGAATCACATATGTTGTTCAATTCAATTTATGTAATAAAGCTCATTAAATTAAATACACAGTACATAATATGTATTCACCAACATTGCAAGTTTAAAAAATTAAATAAATTATAAAAATAAAAACTAATAAAATAAAATTCATCCTAAAAATATCGTAGCAAATTTTGTGTTTCCACAAATTTACTCAGAATCACTTGGCGCAAGTAAGTTATCTCCACAACTTAAGTTTTTGTAAAAATGATGGTATGCTCTCGGTATATAATTATGTTCACATAAATATTTCAAGTCTGCGAGCTTTTCTTTTGCAATTGAAAGCGGAGTATTGTAGCAAGTCGGCAGTTGATCAGGAAAAATGAATTTTGTTTTGCGGCCTCTGGAATGGCTACTTTGATTTTTATAAGCCAAAATATTTTTCGGATCCTCTTCAAAACTGTATTTATATTGAATTATATTTGGATTATCTTTTACTACGTCCACCTGCCTGATCCGGGGCCAAAGAATTTTTTCATTTTCTTCATTTTTATCCATATTAATCTTCGAAGTAAAACTTTTAAAGTTAAAAAAGTCATCTTTCGTCATTTCTATGACGTCATACTGCATGGACTTTTCGGCTCTGCAATTTCTAATTAATGAGTACCACTGCTCAGGTACATAAATAGTTTTACGTTTTTTCTCCCGCTCAATGACCGAATGGACATTATCACCCTCGTTTTGAGTATGTCCTTTTTCCAAAAACTTATGTGAAATGGTAACACCTAGCGATTTTGATAACCATCCATAGCCGCCAAAGACAATTCGGTTTTTATTTTGGCCAAAGCAATTGTCTGACCAAAAATTAAATTTCGTAATACCCTTGAGTTTTTCCTGTTTAATGAAATGATACAAACAGCTTATCACTTCATTTGCGCCCTTTTTTCCTATTGTTTCGTCCCAAACAAATCATTTTGCTTTTTTATTCCTCATATCATATACGGTGAAATTATAAACGCCTAGTTTTATTTTATAATAGAAAACACTTGTGTCTGCTGTTGGAACTGGCAACACTTTCTGGAATTCGAAACAAGCTGCAACCGTAGAACCGCTCTCTGTAATTGCATGTGATTTATCCGAATTTTTTTGCTTCTAGCCTGTTGTTTGTGATACAAATGAAGATCATGAACCGATTTTCTTGTGATTTGTTCTTCTTCTGGTAAATTATTAAATTTATGGCATTCCTCGCATTGGTCCTTTTTGGGTAAATAAAACCCAATATTGAACTCCGAATTAAAAATATCTCTATACTGTCTCAAAGTTGCTCCTTTTTTTATTAGACCATTTGGCTGGTTAAGCCATTCATTATACAATCGATGCATTTTGGCAACTGATAGATCGCCATCGATATATTTTTTAGTGGTATGTTCTCGAAGATAATGAGATTCAATAGCTGGGATTGAATTTATGTGCTCTCGGACTAATACTTTTAATTCCTCCGCTTCTGGGTCAAATTTTCTTTTAAATGTCCCTCTTTTGTCAGGTGATAAATGGCAATCATCTGTTCTGTAACGTTTAAAGGCCGTCTCGATCCATTGGTTGTTGATTGCCAAAGTGTCAATAAATGTTTTAAGACATACTCGTATAGGTTCCTTTATATTATTTATCACGCGAAACAAAAAGTACTGACGAGTGCATGACCGCCGACTGTTCCCAGTTAAAACTTTTGTAATTTTTTTGTTGACTTCTTTGGAGTTTTCTAATATGAAACCCCATTGGCGTGATTTGTCAGAAAGCTTATAAAATTGCCTAAAAATTTGACTACGTTCTTCAATAGATATTATGTCCTTGCATTTTAATGCACAGTTGTTACACCCATTCCTCATAACTTTGGCTGATTGAATTTTTCCGTTCGGCAAAGTATACTCATTTCCTGAATTCCGCAATAGTTTTAATTTATTACGATGCCAATTTTCAGGAATTCGTTTTCTTTTTCGAGCGAGTTGCGGTGTGGTATTCGAAATGATATCGTTGGATAGAAGAACTGGTACAATACTAACAGGCGTGATTGGACTATGCGCTGGTGCTGAAATGCCACTTGTTTCAGAATGTAGACTGCTCGATGTTGTGAATGAGTCGTCAGAAGAATAAGATTCTGATTGTGAAATATAATCTTCACTACTCCATTCAAATGGTTCTGTAAACGACAAACATTCTAAGTATTTTGGTTTTTGAAAAAGTAATTTGAATATAGTTTTTACCTGGTTCAGATTCTAAATCAGATTCAGTTATATTTCGAACTGGTCCTATTTCGGAATCTACTATGCACCTAACGTTGTTTGTTAAACTAACGTTTTCATTTTCATTGGCATCTTCAATTTCTTTGGCACTCTTTAATTTTGGTTCTAATATTACAAACATGTGAAAGATTAAAAGTTAGTTTACGAATAAAAATATTTAGTATTTAAAAAATTATATTAAAATAAATAAACATGGAATTACCTGAAATCGGGTTTACGTCAGATTTTATTAAATTACTGGCTGCGCATAAGTTCGGATTTTCCAGGTTGCTAATGTCGTTTGATTGAACTGTATTTTCGCTGATAGAAAAATTTAATTTTTTTGAACATATTTTTAACTGCGGTGCTATAATGTTATATTTTTAAAGTAATTTAGTAATTATATCTATAAACGCAAAAAATACTAAATGTAATACCTTTAATAATATTGTTTAATGCCATTTGTACTATTTTCTGTGAACGATTCATTTTTATTAAAAAACTTCTTACTTTTATTATTGTCCAAGCCACACTAATGAAATAATATATTTTTTACATAAAACGGTAATTTTTTATAAAATTCCTGAAACAACTACTGTACATTTTTATATTTTCAACTCATTCAATGATAGAAATTTTATAAGATTGTCTCACTTGTTTGATAAAAAATACCGTTTATTTTGAAATAAATTCCTTTTACAACAACAAATTTTGAAATTTATTTAGAAAGACTTACAATATATATATATTTTAAAAAAAAAATGTATTGTTTTATAAAGCAGTATGAACTAGTTTCAACAGAAATTTTGATAAAATATATCAATACAAACACAATGAAATGATTCGCTGGTTTTACAATAGTGTTTTTAGAAAAATATTTATCCTTCAAAAATGGGTTGTTTTCTACTCACCAAAAAAGTCCAATTAAAAGAATTATAAGTAGACATTCCGTAAAATAATTTAAAACTATTGTACCTGTCACAAACATACAAGTTTGGTAAAAAATATACTGGCTAAATGCTTGTAAGTCACACTTACAATTTTAAAATCAGAAACCATGTCCAAGTAAAATTATTTTAAATAATACTTATCATTTTTAGAAACTAATTTTACTCCAAGTAAAAACATTGTAAGTATACATAACTTTTTTTTGTTTGGATATATTTTCGAACAAAGAATAGTCAGCTTTACGTTTTGAACCATAACTTTAGAGGGAGACGTCCGATTAGAATGATTTTTTGACAGTAGGTAGGTATCACATAAACGAATACATGACTATAATAGTGTAAAAACATTGTATCTCGACTTACAATAGTCTTGAATGGGCTGAGCGATATATATATATATATATATATATATATATATATATATATATATATATATATATATATATATATATATATATATATATACATATATATACATATTTATATATCGCTCACTGCGTGCAATAAGTCAAAATCGTCAATTTTCAGGAGAACGCTTTTTACGTTTTTTAACTAGAACTTTTTGGTCACCTGTTTAATTAGGAATATTCTTTACTGCAAATGATTTATTTCTCCAGACAATTTGGGAAATCATTTAAAAAATCTAAAACACATAGTTTAAACAGGTAAACGCGTTACTCACGGTGTACAATTTTACTAAAACAGTATAGCTTTCTTGATTGGGAAAATTTTAAATTCGTAAATTGTAAGTTGAGTTGTAGTTTTTATAAGAAAAATTACTTATCGTAGTATTGCATTACTATTTTCAACATAATTTTTAATTGTAGTCAACCAACTTTTTAAGTCATAAAACATGAAGATAATTTAAATTGCCAGGTTGCCTATTCAGGTTTTTACCTTTTTCTGGTTTTCACTTTATTTTGTGGTGAAGATGTGGATTTAACAGAACCAGAAGAGTTTAAATCTGATGTTTCGTACTCAGAATCCGTGCCGTAGCACCCAAATCTTTCTGAGAGTACAAAATAAATGTTATTAGATTTTATTACAAATAAAGCTTGACTTAATGACGCAGATACCTGTAGTTCGAAGCGTTGGACAACCTCACGGACCTTTGACTAATTTGAAAAATAAAAGCTAAAGTATCATTATGTAACACTCCAACACCCACTGCGGCCACACTCCAGCAGCCACGTTAAAGACGATGGTGAAAACAGCAAACAATAATAAAACTAAATTCCGTCCTATTTCAATATTGTGCTATACATACAGAAAGTAAATGAAAAAATGATGACAATTTGTATCTCACAGAACTGAATTTTCCAATGAGAACGATTTCGACTTATCGCTATTTTCTATATGTCTGAAATTTAATTTAATTTAGCGGTTCCAATTTGAGCTTAAATCTAGAGGCTTTGTCCTTCGAAGCCGTCTCATTAAATTGGTGTTTCCAGCATACTACATCTACGTCATTTTTGTGTTGACTAAGACGCTCCAAGTGTTGTTTCGCGTGTCTTTTGATTTCTTCGCTGACCTATTCCATCTTTAAATGGTTGTCATTTCTTATGTACTACGGTGCATTCACTAAGCCACGTAGGACTTTATTTTGGAAACCTTGAATATATTTTTGATTGACATTTTAATGGTGGTCTTCTTGGCACAACCCCAAAGCTGAATACCGTAAGTCCATATTAGTTTTAATATTTGCCGATATAAGAGCAATTTGTTATGTAATCTTGGCTCAGAGTGCCTTCCTATGAGCCAGTACATGCTCTTGTATTTGATGTTTAATTCTTCCTTTTTCTTTTTCACATGCTCTATCCACTTTAACTTAGCATCGAGAGTTATGCCAAGATATTTCGCCGTATTTGCATGGGGAACTTGTTGCGAGTTAAGTTTCACCGGTATCCAGTTAACTTTTTGGTTTGTAAAGTTAACATATACTGATCTCGCTTCATTCAGCTTGATTCGCCACCTTTTCGTCCAGTTGCTCACTGTGTTAGTGGCTCTCTGAAGTTTTCTTGTCGTTTCTTCTATGGTGTTACCAATTGCAACGATTTCGACTTAAAATCATCGATTTTAACGTAAATTATTAACCAGTAAACTATTGCACCGATTACTTTGAAATTAGAAGGATTAACAACAAAAAAATATTCAAGATACTAACAGCAGACACTGTTGCCTACATACGTATTTCTTCATCATAATGTAAGTTCAAGTAATTGGGTTTGCCAATATAAAAGAATTTTAATTCAACACTTAAATTAGTTATATGTAGGATTTCTATAACGGTTTCCCGGGATCCCGGTCTGAAACGTATGACCGGAAAATCCCGGGATATCTCGCTTTTCAATTTATTTAGTGCTAGTAGTCTTTTAGCTCAATTTCGTAAAGGAAATTTAGAGATTCTCAAACGGAATTCTGGGGTCTGGTTTTCTGTGTCAAAAGTGTGACCGGGAAATATCGGGATTACCCGGTTTTCGATTCGTTTATTTAAAACCTCGCTTTAAGTTAAGATACTAACTACTTTGGGGTGGGCCTGTCTCGTATTTCCGAATATTACTTAGATCCGACTGCATACAATTTGAATATCCCGCATAGAAGTTTATCCATATACAGCATTTCAACTCAAGTGCAGTACTTTGTTATTTCTTAACCGATTATAGTGAAATTGAGCATGCACGATGGAAATGTCATTCTAAAATGATTTTTACATAATGTTCTGGAAAATGGCCAATTAGGCGGGGAAATGGATTTTTAAGATGAGTTTCAAACGAAGTCTAAAGTCGTTTCTTAACCGATTATGATTAGGAAGGAACTTGGTAATTTCAATTAGGACGGAACTTGTTAATTTCTTTACCAATTATAATGAATTTCAGCATGTACGTTGGAAATGGGGTTTTAATTAAGTTTTCGATGAAATTCTGGAATAGGCCAATTAGGAAGGAACTTAGCTGTTTTTTAACGGATTATGATGTAATTCGAATTGTACTATGAAAATGAGATTCTAAAATGGTATTTAGAAGAAGTGCTGAAATATGGTCAGTTAGGAAGGAATTTGGCTGTTTATTAACCGATCATTAAGAAATCCGATTTGTACCATGAAAATGAGACTCTAAAACGATATTTAGAAAAAACGGCCAAGTCCTTCCTAATTAGCTATTTACCAGAACTTTACTGAAAATTCATTTTAGAATCCTGTTTCCATCGTACTTACTGAATTTCATCATAATGGGTAAAGAAATCACCAAGTTCCTTCTTAATCCGGTTAATAAATAACCAAGTTCTTTCCTAATCGGCTTGAATTTGACTTGAAAATGCTATAGATGGATAAACTTGTATACGAGATATTTAAGTTTTCTAACGGGATCCCGTTTTGAGAAATCCTAGTTATATGATAGAAATGCAAGGCTATTTAGTGGAGTAGTTCTACAGATGTACAGATATCAGCCGCCAGCTTCCTGTGGCCTAATGATTACGTTAGCATTCGTGATGCAAATGGTGCTCGAATTCATAAGTAGAAACTACTGGTTTTATGCAGTTTATTTTTGGAAAAACATTCAGCTGAATCCATAGGATTCTCTAAATTTGCAGAACTTCGACCAAAAGAATGTATATTACCAGGAAGACCAGGTAATGGTCACATAATGTAGGTGTTTGCATAATTCATCAAAATAACAATTTATTAGGTCCAATGATATAAAAAATTATACAATTGGATATTAGAAGTGAAAGCAAACTGCTACAATACGCATCTTGCGAAATTTTGAGTTGGAGCTGCTGTGAAGGTAAAATTTTAAAATGTAAAAAGTAATTTGACAAGTAGCTAATAATAATAATATTCTTGTCGTTTTACAGATGAATGTGAATAATGCAACGCACGACAGGATACATTTCTCGAGAGACTGAAAGCCGCTGCAGAAGCTGAAAATATAAAAGAAGTAACATACAACTATTGGATATCTAATATTAATATCTAGAAATTGGAAAAAATTACAACTCCATTTGAAGAAATTATCGAAATTTTATCAGACTTCTCAAAATTTTCTTTAGCAACATTACGTAAACACGATTACATTGCTAGAGAAAAAACAAACTATCTATAGATAGAAAAAAGTAATCTTCATGATGGGGAATATGTTGTAATTTTGGATTTATCGGTGAACTATAAGTTCATCACACAAAATGAAATACAAGCAGCACACTACTATAAACAACAAGCTACATTATTTCCAATCATTTCTTACTACAAATCAGCACCAGATAAGCAAACAATAATTTCTTATGCCATTATATCAGAAGAAGAAACACATGATACTGTAGCTGTATATAGTTTTCAAAAGAATTTTATTGAATTTCTAGAAAGCAAAACATCTTTACATATATACAAGTCCGTGACAACATCAATCATTATGAAATGGATTTTAAAGTTGACTGCGAATGAAACTTCTCCGCTATAAGCCACGGCAAAGGACCATCAGATGGAGTTGGCGATACCATTAAGAGGTTAGCTAGAGCAGCTTCGTTGAGAAGCATAGCTGAGAGCCTTTTTAATAATTATAAAGGGTTTTTTGATTGCTATAAAGAAGAAAGTGGTATAACATCTTTTTATTTCAATTATGTAACCCAAACAGAGTATGCTAAAACAGAAAAACACTTAAATTTAAGATTTTCTAAGCTTAAAACAGTTGATAGTACTCGACAAATACATCAAGTAATGCCAACCTTTGATAAAAAATTTATTAAAACTAAAATGTATTCAAATTCTGATATTGTAAATAAATTTTCTTTATACTAAAAATAAAAACAATATTCTAAATTTACTCCTTTTATTTCTAGTCATTTAAAATATAGATAGTGTAACTATAGCTGACTCATTTCCAAATTTGTACTCGAAACATAAGTTTATTGTATACACTGAAAACTGCATTAATCGTATTACTATTGCTTTTAAATAACAGTGGTTTATTAAAATCTGTACTAAAAATAGCATTACTGTGTTGTATTCTCTCTTTTGTTTAACAAAAAATAATGTGTGATTCCAAATTTGAATCCACCTACTGATCTAACTATGAATTAAACATTTAAGCTGCTATATCAGCTGGAGACTTCAGATTATTATCTGTTAAACGCATAACAATAAATTAATTATAATTTTTAAGCCATCGGATGAAAAAAATTACATTTTTGCATCTATGAAGTTACCTTGCGAGTGAACTAGCCCCCTTGTAACCGATCTTTTGGCGGCTAACACGTTTTTTATATTTGATAGACTACAGCCGCTTGGGGGTTCTTTGCCGCCAAATAAAACTTCCTAGATCGTACAAATCTTTACGTGTTAAAAAAATAAAAAGAACAAACAAACAAACAAAAAACCGTACAGCATCCATATTCATTTGAACTTCCCCAGTTCATCATCATCACCATCAAAGAAAAATTTAATGTTTCATTTTAAAACAATTTATTTCTCTCAATTAAAATTTGAATAATTCAATAATTTTTATAACCAAAAAAAAAAACGAAAAGTGTTATCCACGCATATAGGCATAGGTATATATCGCCACGAAATTTAGAAAAATAAATTTGAAAGGAAAAACAATCAACCAAAAAAAAATTTAGTACCAGATTATGCAGGGAGCACATAAAACCAAAAATATAATAATAAAAAAACTCACCATACGTATGCCAAGAGATCCCTCCGCTATATGGAAGCTGAAAATTCAAAATTTCTTAAATTATATGCTCCTCACACACTGCACAATTTAGCATACACCTTTCCGCAGGTTCAAATTTTCTTCTGCCATATATACACTTATATGCGTATATACCTATACACCTTTTTTTTTTTTTTTAAATCCTTTTCAAACTAACACTGTTTTTAAAACTACACAATTAATAAAAAAAAATCTTATTGAACACTACAGTGAACTATTTAGATCCATTGATCATTAATCACATCACTGGTGGGATGGAATGCTCCAGAATTTGCTCCTGACGACACAATGGAGTAATTTATCCGCCAAAATTTGTTTGTGGGGCTCCACCAGGACTATAAACGAAACGCCCTTTAGCACTAACAACACAATACTTTCGAAAAAATACACTTACCCGCTACAGCAGCGACCCTATATTTTGCACGAGATAGATCTTTCCTGGTTATCTACGTATATTTTCTTTTAACTAAACAAAAAAATTAAAAAATATTCCTCGTAAAAAAACACAGAAAAAAAAAGAAAATAATACGTATAACGAACTATCGCTTACCGTTACAAAAAATATTACGTACGAGTACGTCTCACTTAAGTAGTTCGATAAGAAATTTTTTTTTTTTTTTTATCGACACTTTTATTAAAAAAAATGTGTAGGGTAAGTTACTACCCTAAATAGTTTACTTCACTAATAACGTTTATCTAATATTTTTTTTTTTAAATTAAATTTTGCCCGCTAAACTTAAACGTAAGCTTCATCGGCGGTAATCTCAACAATAATATCTAAAAAAAAAATGTATGCAAATTTCCAGAAAGATTATATTATTATATAACGATTTATATTATATATAATATACTTCATGGAACCTATACCTACGCGCATTTTTGTCCTGTATATAGCCAACCATTTATTTGGATACTTATGTATAGTTCAACCAAATAAATAAATATCGAAATACAAGTATATACTGCACATACATACTCTGATGCATACGATATCGTTTAAGCTATACATAACAAAAATCACAAAAGTGCATTTATTTAAATTCAATAATTCTGACTCACTACTCATCATCATAAAAATAGAAGGTAAATAGGCCAAAATACATAAAGAAATAAATAAAAGTTCAATGACCTATTTACTCAAAAAAAATTCAAATTCAAATTCATGTTATATGGTATACTTATTGAGACTACAGGCTGTCATATACTGTCATTTTTAACTAACAATGGCTGTAACACCCTCCCCCCCCTACTCCAACACGATTTAGCACTTGTTTTAAAGGCTGAACTATTTTCTATCAAATACTATGTTACGTTTTTCGATATTTTGGTAGCTGTGCCCTTTAACGGCATAAAAATAAACAGATTTATCTGTTCGTAACTCTTTGTATAACGCGGTAATTTTGAAAAATAAATTATTGATTGGTTGATTGATCAGAATGTACCACCAAGCCTAAGGCTAGACACCAGGATGACGCTGGGCCCCTCGGTACACCATTTACACATAACAAGGCCAAAGGAAAGGGAAGGTAGATTAATATGAAAGACTCGACCCGGTTTCAGACATCGAAGTAGTCGATAGTTAGTATAATCCTTGTTTTTTTTTTTATCTTTTTTTTATGAGAAGTTGTTAGTCACAAGACAAACATAATCTGGTCAGTGTTCTCCATTGGTGCCGCAAGCTTTCTGAAAAGCTGTAACGATTTTATTTTATTGGCGAGATTTCGTTCCATCCATCATGTTTCCATGCGGTCACCCAAATTTGTACTAACCACGGTAAATGTTGTTTCACGTTATTCTTGAAGTTGGTGCGTCGATTCTTTCTTGTCTACTCGCCCGCGGTAATTTTGAAAAATAAATTATGGCAAAATTTAAGATGAATTAATAGCTTTCCAAAATGGTGCCGTTTGTGAACTTCTTCTTAGAACCGAAGATACAACCATTTATGTAGGAGACAAAAATTAGAATTTGAAAACTGTCAAAATTAAAAAGTCAAATAATGGGACCAAACGACAAACAAAAAAAAAAGAAAAGAAACGGTCTTCTTATTTGCAATAAGGAACACAACAAAAAATTGAAATCGGAGAGGTCAAGGTTGAAAACTTCAAAAAATTTAGTGATATACCATATAAATGGTATAACCCATACATATCTTAAATATGTGGCTAATATGTAAACGCTGCCACATAGAAATGTTTCAAGGTAAAATATCGATAACAACAAAGTAAAATTGAACGGGATGAGCGAATTTCCGGATTTAAGATTCAATAAATTTAAACCAAATAAAGTTTAAAAATACAAACGACAACACGGCTTTATATGAATAAAACGTCGATAATGCTTATTGACATTCTATTTATGACTTAAATATTAAATATTTTACTGATGATTTTGTAATACATCATAAAAATGATGATGTTGATGATTTTAATCATCGAAGCGATGATTATTATGATTGATAAAACATATAAAAGATATAAACACACACATATACAAGTATGAACATAAATAAGTCAAACATAAACAAGGATAAAATCAGCAAATCACACAAAATGTATTATTGATATGTGAAATGTGTGAAAAATTTTAGGGATTTTTCGCCTTTCTTTGTGCGGTTTGGTATTTTCCAATAAAAAAGGGATTAGAACTTTTCTTCTTTTGGAATGATTTTAATGGTTTCCATTCAGTTTATTTACTGGTGTAAATTGAGTATACATACTTGAAAGTACGTCTATGGTAAAAGATGAGTATTTTTTATTTTCGTTTGAGTTCATAATATGAAACTTGAACTTTATGGATATGTAACCATTTATATTTATACTTATATAAGAAGGCATCAAAATCAAGTCAATAAAGAAAAAAAAATGTATATCAACATTTAAGCTGATTGTTGAGTTTCGAAAAGAGTATAATTGAATTTCATGGAACTAAATTTGGTTATTTAATTTAATTTAGGTTAGATGTACGTAGAAATAAATATTTATTTTATGGGATTGTTGTTCGACTAGACGTTTGAATGATGGATATACAAATTTTATTTACATATTTCATGTTGTAAAACGAATTCAACCGTCATGGATTTGAATATATAGTTTTCGAAGTAGGAAATTGTTGGATTTTTCTTTTAAATTACATGTCATGTAATTCATCTAGTAAGATTAGAAATGCTAAGAATGTTGTTGCAGCCATACCAATAGGAACAGCTGCAAAGAAAACATCAATTATGAACATACCAAAAATCGCCATTCCAAGTTTTACCGATGACTATACAGAGAGATAGCCATTCTACGATCTCTTTTCAACAATGAACGAAGGCACTGGACTGTTAAAACACTTTAACATTACCGATGCCTAATTACATATGGAAGCGTTGAGAAAGTTGAAAGATCGATACGGCCAAAAAAACTTACAATTTAAATACATATTTATTAAAAATTTCGTGTCTCAATCTTCAGTAGTAGCACCATTCAGTACAAATGTTGAACGACTCCTTGATTCATCAGATGAAGTGATTCTTGGATTAAAGGCTCTCGGATATGAAGCAGAATCAAGGGATCATTGGTTGATATATGCGCGGGTCAGTAAACTTGATAGTGAGACCAGCAGCCTATGGGCCCAAGCGCCTGCTGATCTGAACTTACCGACATTAAAACCATTCTTCGAGTTTCTTGCTAAAAGAATAGATACACATTGAATCATTAAAAAGTGCAACCAAAACGTTCAAACCCACCATCTAACCAACAAAACTAAATATTAAAAGCCATGTCATCTCAAGTATCCAATATTGTTCAATCTGTCCAAAGGAAATCCACAGGCTGTTCGACTGTACCAAGTTTAATGAAATGCAACTGGTGGATAGAAAAAGCCTGTTAAAGAAAGACAATCTATGTTTTAATTGCCTGAACAACAACACACCGTTTATTATTTCAAATCCAGATTTAGATGCAAGCACTCTAATAGAAAGCACCATAGTTTGTTGCACGATAATCCCACACACCAACAGAATCATTAGTTTCTAGTGTTTAATAAAACAAATCAGAGAACAGTTTCACCACTAGCAGTCACTTAAGTAGCTAATAAATATGATCAAAAAACAATTACGACGAATACCACCAGAGCCTTTTAAAGTATAGAGCCATAATCATAACGACGTATTTTTTAGAAGCTTATTTAGTGGTATAACTTTTCACTGATTTCCATAGGAATCCATAGTAAAAATGGTGCATTTTAGCTTCAAGTTTTTTAATAAAAAAAGCAAAAATACTATATTATAAAATTTTTATTTAAAAGTTTTCTATATATATTTAACAACAATATGGTATATGTACAAGAATGCTACATTTTGTATTAAGTAAATATTAATTGCAGAAATATTAAAATTAAATTATGCCTAAGTTTGGCTCTTACGAATTAAAATAATACTTGCTAAATTTATTTTTAGTTTTACTAATGTACGTCAGATGTCTAAGATTTTTACAGAAAAATTCGAAAAAAAATTATTTAATCACAAAATTATCACACTTCTTATATTTTGTGAATTTGTTTTGCTTTTCCTACAATTTTTGAACTTGAAATTTCCCCAGGTGGTAATTTTTGGTACGATTTTACCAAATTGTTACAGCCATCACTGCCATCTATGTAATGTATATTGACTTAATGACCAAACGAATTGTACATAGTAAGTTTTTATTTCAATTTGACCAGAATGCTGTTGCTATGAATTTTTTTTTTTATGTTTTGGTTTAACGTAGCTATCGCTGATGTGTCTAGAAGCGTATATCCATGAAAGCACAGAACTTGTATTTCCTTCATCTCATTACAAAAGTAAATCGTCGATTTATGTCGTAGCTGTTATTTATAAATGGAGAGACCGGATAGGATTTCACCTGAAATTGAAAATATTTTGATATTAGAAAAACCGGGTTTTGAAAATGTTGAGCAACTTTATTTGAATGATATTATTTGCAAACACCCAAATAAACGAACCGACATTCGTAAAAATATACTAATCTCGTGTTTCACTAAATGTAGCGTAACTAAATTATGAAACATGAAAATTTATGAAGTAGTTCATAGCCTGAAACATTTAAATCATGCCGCCATATCAATTGAGATCAATATTGCCTCCTGTAATATTTGAACAACAACATTTTTTGTTAATTTCATTTCAACCGAACATTACTTTGAATATGAAGTATCATAAATTACAATCCCACCTCTTTATCTTGATTCCTAACCAATCTAATTCCATTAAAATCCAATCATAACTATATCAATGAATCTAGATTAACTGGATTATAATAAATAGCGCCTTTAAGGTAACACATAACCATCAATTTTCTTATATACCAATGTGGTATTTAGTTTTACTCTTTCTTCTTCAACACAAGAAAAATACCTTAGAGCTACAAAAACAACAAGCACAGAAGAGAACAGAATACAAAAACAACTTTAACTTAATTTAAAAGGTTTGATTTCAAAATGATAATTCAAGAGTTAAAATAACACGAATCAAAAATCAAGGTGATTAATTAAAGACGATTGAATGCGAGTGATTTCTCCGTATTTAAAACAAAAAGAAAATTTTACAATTTATAAGATAAAAACATGCAACATTGGAATGAAATCTATAAATATTATCAAATTCGATTAATTTTAATAAAAACAAAAAAAAATCGTTGTTCTCTTTCGGTTTCTTCGATTCAAATTCAACTTCTTGTAACCAACTGTGTGTCGTGAAGACTAAAAATAATTCTATTGTAAAAAAAAAAAAAAAAAAAAAAAAAAAAAAATTAAATGTTTAAAATCGCTGGAAGACGTAAATTAATGTTAAGTCGAATGCAAGATTTAAATCTTGAATTGAAAATTTCAATTTATTGGTATTATGAAGTACATTTGAATTTCACTGCAGTTGTCTGTCGTCTTGCGTTTTGTGATTTTTTGTTTAAATTAATTGACTTTTTTGTGATGTACATAGTTACAAATGTACGTATATCATTAGAATTGGTAAGCAAGCATCGAACATTACGATTTGAAATGGAATAATGATCATAAAATTGAAACTTGTCACATATCTCATACATTTCGTAATTTACAAAAATATTATTAATTTATACATAACAATTAAAATATGTTCTACTAATGAATATTGCATGTCCAGCAACCACCACATAATATACCGCATTTAGCCTAAAGTCTATTTCAATTATCCCTGTTTTGCAAAAAAAAAAATAACAACAAAAATAACCGGCATCCTACACCATTCCTCCAATCATTCGGAATATAATAATCAAAAATTGCCACCACATCATGCTGTGAGGAACATTGACATATTACATCGAATAAAAAGCCTGATTCATGGCATCAATAAATTCATCCAATAAACTTGATACCCAATATATTTTGTTGTTGTTGCCATATATTTATTTACTTTTTTTTTTGGGAAATTTTAATAAACATGAAGAAAAATTTACCACAAAACTCACTATCCCGCCTCCTCACACCACGCCGAGAAAACAAAACCGAAAAACAAAAACAAAAAAAAAATCCCGAAAACCGGCAGAATGTTATACTGTTTCCCATATTTTTTGTTGTATATAATTTGTGTTTATGTGTGTGTGGGATCCCAAATACCAAAAACCTATGAATTATGATTATAATTCATCATTCATCCCTCTGCTTGATTCGATCATGGATGTTTGATTGCATGTCAAACATAAAATCAAACAATAAAACATATATTTTTATGTTTTATGTTTTGTGTATTTTATTGTTTGTCTATTTGGCATGAATATGTTATTCGCAATGCATAAATAAGGATGGAATTTTCATTTGTTTTTATTGTTGCCGATATTCGATGTTACCATTTAAGCTGTTGTTTGTTTTTTTCTTTTTTTTTGCTAAATTAACAGAAATTTGTATAGACATATTTTTTGATTGGGTTTTCCATTTATTATACATAGAGTTAGCTATGTTGAATATTATTTGGATGTTTTGTTGTTGAGTTTGTTTGGCGCAAAGCAAGAATGAGGTGACAATTTGTAGTTGTCATGATATAATTTTGTGATAAACCTAAATATGATTTTTTGTTCAAAAGCATATTGCTTATGTATGGATGTATTGTATAAATGTAGATGTTTATTTGTTGATTGATGTTATTTGATTAGGATTACTCTATGATTAAAAATTTATGAATTTTCGGATGGAATATGATTTTATTGTATGTATATGTTGATTTATTTGTTTATGCCATTAATTATAACATTATTTGATTTGACGGTGGCTTAATTTTTTGAAATTAAATTTTTTTAAAATAAGCGTAGGAGGAGCTATTTACTATTTTATACATGCTGCAGGCGAATAACCGTAAAGAGATTCACAGATTTGAACCAGAGTATTATTTTTACATTTGAAGCAAATGAAAGTTGTGTTCTTAGACAACTCAACTCGGTGATGAAAGGAGTAAGCTGACATAAACATACGATCTATCTCAAGATATTTAAAATAGTATAAGCTGCTACTAATATATAATACGAACTTAAAAGTTCATCTGTGAGCGTCCAGATAACGCTTTTTGCCACAATACTTAAGTATCTTCAAATTATTCGGTTTTGTTTCAATACGAACAAATCTTTCATTATATACCAGCAGCTGCTAGCATAAAGCTAGCGGAGCTAAACTAAGGTGTCATCTTGAATTTTATTAACATTTTTCTGGTGCTATTCCTTAGATTCTTCGACTCGCCCAATATATTTCACGCAACTTTTACAGCACTCGCAAAAATCTTTCAAATTCCGTTCGGTGCGATTATCGCCGTGTTCGGTATGGCTTTCATCAAAATATATATTTAAACTATTAATGATGGATGCTTCGATAAGTTTATGAACAAGCTTTGCTTGTGTTTGTCTTTATAAAATCGTAAAATAATGTTTTCTCTAACAAGCAATTTGACTTAGAAAATATAATCGTGTTGTGATGTTTTAAGATTAAATTGTATTATATAAATGTTAAACATCCCTGTATGTGATAAATTGATATTATATACTTTGTTTTATGCCTCGTTTTATATAGAATTGTACATAACAATGATTATTGAATAATGATAAGATATTAAATGGTCATTACTGTTGTGACCGTCGTTGAAATTACAATGTAAATATTATATTAAAATAATAAAGTTTAAAATTCTTTTATAAAATTTAATAAAATCTAAAACTAAAATCAAAGTTATTTAATTAAAAGAGCCTTAACCCCGCTCGGTTCACAACAATTGGTGGCAGCGGTGAAATAAAAGTTTTTTTTCAGTTTCTTTAAAAAAAAAAAAACTGTTACAATCCTAAAAAAAGGTATGTTAAAATGTGACAATGGTTAGACGTTAACCTTTAAGTGATGAAAAATGCTTGTGAATAATCTGGAAAATAGTGCAAAATTGTACATATTATGTACTATATCTATTAAATTTTACGACATCAAAAAAAAGACTATTGATAAAGTGTTAATAAACCACATGCAAAAACAAAAAAAAAAAAAACAAAATGTACAGTATTGAAATGAAAACGTATTTAACGATAATTATTCGTGGGCATGTGTAGTGAATTTTCTTGCACTGTATATCAAAATAACTTTAAGTGAGCTAAGTAGCATCGTTAAAAAATAGAATAGTGTTTAAGCCATTTATAAAAAAATATCAAGTGGCATGTTCAAGTGTTATAAAATAATTTGAAAAACTTAATAGCTCCATAACGCAAAAATAACTGTAAACAACACGTTAAAACTTTAAGTTCAGTTACTCTAATACAAATACCTAATAATAATTATAATAATAATCAACGAATTTAATAATGAATTATAATAATTAATTACATAATAATAAATTTATCAATGTTATCTATAAAATGAAATAAAATTCTAATTAACGTAATACGTATAAAATTTAACCATATCTAAGAACAAATTTAGTTTTCGAATGTAAACCGTATTTACAAATTTCATCAAATTGAAATTTTGTCTATCAGCCGTAATTACAATGGATTTGTAAAGAGTTTATGATATTCATAAAATAAACTAAAATTAACGACTTGGACTAGCAGTACAATAAGCCACCATAATCTTTGATGTCAGGAATAGCCATGGATGACAAACAGTTTGTTAAGTAGACGTTGTTATACATTATATTTATTTTTATAATTTTCAATATTTCATAATTTAATTTTTCTTAATAACTAAAATAGTTCTATATTTTTGTTACATTATTTCAAACTATGACTGAAAATTTAATTTAGAATCAAAATTTAAACAATTATTGAAATTAATTATTTTGAAATTATTAATCTAAAAAAAAAAAAAAAAAAAATAACAAAGTCAAGTTGAATTAATTATTTGAAATATCAATAATTGGAACAAAAACCATTTAAAATTAAAAAAAAAAAATATATTTAATTTAAATTTAATATTTCAAATAATTTCTAATTTAAATGTTGGTGTTTGAACTCAAATAAGCCGTTATTTTCATCAATTATTATTCCTTCATGCATTTTGTTGTAAATTTTCTAATCTAAAAAAAGAAAAAAAATAATATTTTCAATTTCGCGCAATTTCGGTTTAATGCACGGACATACGATTATTTAATATTATGTCAAAAAATGATTCTAGCAATAACGAATTAGTTGATGAATCAGAGAGTTCTACCAGTTTCTTGCATTTACGTTATATTGCCATCGAATATCAAATATGTAAATCTAAAGATAAAAAAATTAGAGGACCTCAAAATACTCAAAACTCTACTAGTTTGACTAAACTCGACATTAAGACTGAACCCCTTTCACGTTAAGACTGAACCCCTTTCACCAGAATCATCCAACACAAATAGCCATTCCCTTAATGAGGTAAATTCAATAAATATAAATCAATCAGAAATTGAATCATCTTCGTTAAATCAGTTTTCATCAATAACTATTAACAATTCTCCCGTCATAATAGAAAATCATTCGAATCAAATAACAGAAGAAATGGCTGCACTTGATAGAAAATATGTTCTTAAATTAGTTCCAAATTTTGCAGGCAATGCAAGAGATTTGCATAAATTTGTTACTGCTTGTGAAATGATACACACAAACACCATTAAAATTGGATGGAAAGTCCTATGATCTGATGAAATATAAAACATTAGATACTTAGATCGATTGGTCATCTACAAATGGAAATGTCTTGTCTAAGACAAGGGAAAGCTGAAGATGTTAAATCTTATGCTAATCGTTTAGAGACATTACACCATGATTTAAATGAAGCTTGCATAAAATCGCAAGGAGTAACTGCAGCTGAAACTATTCGAAGTTTAAATTCGAACATTGCTCTGAAAAGTTTCCAAGAAGGGTTGGATAACTCAATTAAAATTATAGTCAAAGCATGTCGCTTTGAAAATTTAACTGAAGCTATTAATAGAGCCATGGAGGAAGAGCTCACTCTCAAACATTCAGCAAAATTATATAGTAATAACAATAGCCATAACTTAAGTCGCAATTCACAAAATGTTAAATATTGTCAGATTTGTAAACGATTAGGACACCTTAGTGAATCTTGCCATAGTAAACTTAATGCAACTTACAATAATATACCTTTTAACTCAAGAACAATCAACTCATTTATTATTCATTGTGCTTACTGCAAAAAACCAGGTCATAAAATTCAAGATTGCTTCCGCAAGAAGCGAAGTGATTCTCTTAAGAATAACCAAAATTATAATAACGCTAGCATGTCATCACAAATTCCCTCAGGAAATGTCAGCGGACTTTCGAAGCCAGACAGAGGCACTCCTTCGAGAGCCCAAAATCTTCAGAGTGTCAACCATTCAAATCAGAGCAACCCACAAATGAAGTAGTAAATTTAAACTGTCAACCCAAAAATGAAGAAAATGCAACTAGTACGGCGCAATTATATAAAATGAGTGACACAACTACTGATACCATAAATAAATACATTAATTTAAATATCGACATTTGTAAATATAAACACATACCTTTTCTAGTCGACACAGGTGCCGATATTTGTTTAATAAAAAAATCATTTCTCTATGAAGATACCATTGTTTATACAGAAGCAAAATGTAAACTAAAGGGCAACTCAAACGAAATGGTAGAAACCCTTGCTGAGTGTGACGGAATAGTTCAATTTCCAGATGGAAAGACAATCGAAATAATTTGTCAAATAGTAGAGGATAATTTTCCGATAAACGCATTTGGTGTCATTGGCCAGAATTTTCTGAGCCAACACAAATGTTCCATAAATTTCCAAAATGTATCCGTTGAAATACCTTTTATATCTGGAAACATCTTTTTACAATTGTTACCAAACATTGAAATCGAGGCTTTGGATAATATAGAAATTCCTCCTCGAAGTGAAAAAATCATTACATTACCGGTAAACCTTCCGAATGATTTCGAATTTATTTGTCCTTCACAAGTAGTAGCCTCCTCAGTTTTTATTGCTAATTCTATTCAAAAGGTCCATGGAAATTATATCACACTCCCAATTGTGAACCTATCAGATAAAATTAACCATATTCAAAATTTGAAGTTTCACATGGAGCCAATTAACAAGTATGACGTTTTTACTGTACAGAAAAATAATAATGAATTAAATCAACGAATATCTATTCTAAAATCCTCAATTCACATTAAACATTTAAATAATGAGGAATTCAATTCAATTATGCCTATTTTATCCGAATACAATGACGTATTTTATCTAGAGGGAGATATACTTAGCACTACAGATGTTTTGAAACATGAAATACGCACCTTGCCAAATTCACCCCCAATTTATGTTCGACCTTTTCGCCAAGCTCATTCAACAAAATCGAAATACAGCGACAAGTAAACGAAATGGTAGAGCATGGAATCGTTAAGGATAGTATGAGTCCGTGGAATTTTCCACTTTTGACAGTGCCGAAAAAGTCGACAACGATGGAAAAAAAATGGAGAGTAGTAGTCGATTATCGTCGACTTAATCAAATTACCATCGATGATACGTTTCCTCTACCAAATATATCAGATATCTTAGATAGACTCGGAAAAGCTCAATATTTTTCTACGCTTGATCTACAAAGCGGATACCATCAAATAAAACTTCCCCTTCGGACTTAGAGAAAACTGCTTTTAGTATCGATGAGGGTCATTATGAGTTTGTCTGTATGCCGTTTGGATTGAAAGGTGCACCTGCGACTTTCCAGCGAATGATTAACAATGTACTTAGCGGATTAAATAATATAAAATGTCTTGCCTATTTAGATGATGTCGTAGTTTTTGGAACCACACTTATAGCGCACAATCACCGTTTAAACGATGTATTAAAACGATTTCGTCAATATAATTTAAAATTAAACCCTTCGAAATGCCAATTTTTAAGGCAGGAAATAAAATATTTGGGTCATGTGGTTACACCAAATGGAATCATGCCTGATGAATCAAAAATTATAGCAGTAAAACAATTTCCAGTACCACAAAATTCAACAGAAATAAAATCATTTCTTGGGCTAGCAGGATACTACCGCAAATTTATTCCAAATTTTTCCGGTATTGCTAAACCTATCACTAATCTATTAAAAAAGAATACGCCATACGATTGGACTTCAAAATGCCAAGAGGCATTTGATTCGTTAAAAAAATATCTTATAAGTTTTCCAGTACTGCGAATGCCGGACTTTACAAAACTATTTAAGTTGACTTGCGACGCCAGTAATTTTGCTATTGGGTCAGTACTCTCACAGGAATTTAATGGTTTTGACCTTCCTATTGCTTATGCAAGTCGTGTTCTAAATTTAGCTGAACAAAATTACGGATCTACCGAAAAGGAACTTCTGGCAGCAATTTGGTCTATGTCACACTTTCGACCTTACTTATATGGCCACAAATTTATATTAGTAACCGATCATCGAGCACTTTTATGGCTTTATAATTTAGAAACCCCGATGGCTCGTCAAATACGTTGGCAACTTTGCCTCGGAGATTACGATTTCTCCATCAGTCATAAGCCAGGTACCTCAATAAAAAACGCTGACTCGTTGAGCCGTATAAAATTATCGGATTGTTTCATACTTACCCGATCTGCATCTAAAAATCATGAAAATCAAAATCAATCTTTACAATTACCTAGCAAACAAATTTTGAATCAACCGGAAAGTCAACCAGTAAATTTACCTATAAATTTAGATCTTCTTACCCATCATACTAATAATAATACCTCTCTTATTAATCAAACTAAAAATACCCAAAACGAATCTACTACAATCAGCTTAGAAAATCAAAATCTTGTACCCGAAAATCAAACAGATCAATACGATTCAATCCATTTCGCAACGAATGAAACTAAAAATCCACATGAAGAACTGGACTTGGGCGAAACCTCTAATAGGATCACGTATATTACCGATAATCCACAAATTCAACAACTAATAAATGAGTTTCATGTGTCACCATTAGGGGGACACCAAGGAATATACAGAACATTTTTAAGAATACAAAAATACTATAAATTTCCAAACATGTACTCCAGAATTAAAGATTTCATATCAACATGCACATCTTGTCAAATAAATAAACATGGGAAAAATACCAAAGAACCGATGAGAATTACTACGACTTCTGTGAAATCATTTCAAAAATTGTTAATTCGATATTGTTGGGCCATTACCATCTTCATATAGCAATAACAAATTCATTCTAACAATTCAGGACGATTTAAGTAAATTTTCTATCGCTCATCCTTTATCTAACCATGAAGCCGAAACAGTAGCACAAACGTTTGTGGAAAAATTTATTTGCATTTACGGTATCCCCGACGAAATTCTTACGGATCAAGGAACCGAATTTATGAGTAATCTATTTAAAAATATTTGTAAGCTTCTCAAAATAAAAAAACTCTCTACCACGGCTTATCACCCTCAAACGAACGGTGCACTAGAGAGATTTCATAAGACCTTAGGAGAGTATTTAAGGAATTTTGCTCAATCTAATACTTCCAACTGGGACATGTGGTTACCTTATCTCACTTTCTGTTACAATACTACTCCTCATAGTTCAACAAATTATATGCCTTACGAGCTAGTATTTGGTTTCACACCGAACATTCCTTGTTCAATATCCAAGGAACCTGAACCTATTTATACAATGGATGATTATTGCCAAGATCTCAAATATAGATTACAAAATTCTTTCGCTATTGCAAAAAGTAACGTAATCCAAACAAAGGAAAAATCTAAATCATATTATGACCGATCTTTAAATCCTTGCATGTTTAAACAAGGAGATCTTGTACTAGTTAAAAATGAAATAAATAAAAAATTAGATCCAGAATGGCTTGGTCCATATGAAATAGTTGAATTAATTTCTCCGGAGGACTCCTCTGTTAAAATTGGTAGAACAAATAAAATCATTCACAATAATAGATTAAAAATATTTAAACAAGGGAAAATTGATTAAAATAATAAAACTATTGAGTTCATGAGTTCAAATAAAATCATGTTATTACTAAGTATTTACCAAAAATATTAGAAAAATTTAAAAACTAGAATTTAAGTCAAATATTTTGAAATCTAAAACTAAAAAAAAAAAAAAAAAAAAAAGGAATTGAAAACAAAATACAAATTGTAATCATAAATTGTAATTATTATACTCTATAGAGATACACATTTGTATTTATCGTATTATCAAACCGAAATATTTTACTTTCAATTAGTTAATTAAATCTAAATAAAAATTAGACAAATAATTTAACTTTTTACAAAAGATTATCTACCGGATAACTTTTGATTTAAGCAGGGAGATGTTGTGATGTTTTAAGTTTCAATTGTATTATATAAATGTTAAACATCCCTGTATGTGATAAATTGATATTATATACTTTGTTTTATGCCTCGTTATATATAGAATTGTACATAACAATGATTATTGAATAATGATAAGATATTAAATGGTCATTACTGTTGTGACCGTCGTTGAAATTACAATGTAAATATTATATTAAAATAATAAAGTTTAAAATTCTTTTATAAAATTTAATAAAATCTAAAACTAAAATCAAAGTTATTTAATTAAAAAAGCCTTAACCCCGCTCGGTTCACAACAATCGATTCAGCGCATCCTCTCGCCTTTAATCAGAAATGGTTTCATCAAATCCTACAATATGTGTGGTCACAAGCAATAATTGCTTAAAAGTTCAGCAGAATTTTGCTTGATAAAGGAAAAACGTTAGTCAAAAGATTTTTTTAGATTAAGAACTCGAGGTCGAACGAATGAGGAAATGGTAGAAAAAACGGGTTTTTATCCTTTTTAGGAGGTCGCAGTCGCGTTGGCCCAAATAAATCGGTTATTTTGAGTTTTAGGGAAAAATAAGGAATAAAATGTTATAGGAAACATCCTATCAATACACGTAGTTGCTTATTTAATTATTTTTGTTAATTGTTGTCTGTATTTATATTCAAGAACTGAAAATTATCATAATTCAGAAAGTATCTCTTTTTGAATTTCTAATTTTAAAAATAGTTTTTAACTTTAAGACAATTTAAAAATCGGTCCATTCTGCGCCATTTTTTACATTTGCCCTTATCGATTTAATTCGAGCTAAATGCCGTATTTATAGTCGGCACTATACCCTTTGTTATCACTATAGTTACTCTTATAGTATTTATAAACCCTACTAGAGCACCTGTTTTCAAACTATAGTCGTCGATATCGGGACTAAAACCGTTGTTAACATAACATTATTGCTCACATTTGTTTTTCGAATAAACGTAGTTCACACTCTTTTAAAACCAAAATTTTAAAGACAATCTATCACCAACCATTATTTTTCAGTTATGTACTATGTGTTGATATTGATGGTCGGTTTCAGATAATTTCCCTTAATCTTTAGTAAACTCGCACTCAAAATCGTATTTGTATGCACTTGGTATTTTCGAGAAAAGAAAATATGACGAAACGAGTTTGTTTGCGTAGAAAGATTTAACCATTATTTAAAAATCTAGCACTTGACCGATTTTCAACAAATAAATAAATATTTATCTATAGATTAAATTTTTCCACGCAAAAGAACTCCCGAATAGTAGATAGAAGGCATTCCACTGTTAATGACATAATAAAACGCTGCAACACGTCAAAACAAACTGAAAATAAACCTAATAAAAGTACACGAATATTTTTTACTGACCCAGATGAATGATGAATCATTCAACAAATGAAAAGTGCTCCAAAACTATCATTTGAAACTGAACAATGTTGCATTTTGGTAACATGGTCTGCATTTGCATAGTCTTTCCATCCTCACTTTCGCAACCTGGTTTTTAGCATACTATTCTACATCTCCAATGCGTCCCACTACGTTCAGTAGCCTTTTAGCGTTTGAGAAGTCGCGGTGTTAATTGTAAGGAGAAGCTTTTTTCTCCCAGGTTGAAGAATTATTAAGTTTCAGTGAATCACTCAGGCGTGCTATTTAACTCTGCACATTCAATTTCCACCCTTTAGCCCTTTTTTTTTGCCACTTATATCTGTTATAGGGGAAAATTTATGCAACACTGAAGAAAATTACATTTTTACGTTGGATTATTATAATTTCATTTTTATTAACAATCTTTATTGATTTATTTATAATTATAATTTATTATATTATATTCTATTTTTGATTTTAATTTATAATATTTATTAAGTTAACTACAATTATAATTTTATATTTTATTAAATTTTATGTTAAATGCACGCCGGCTGATAAGTAACTAACAAAAAAAATATATAAAAAATAAAAACCATATGCCACTCCGCTTGCACTGACCTTTATTACCAATACACAATCAAACAAAATGAAACGGAATGGCAACCAAGCAAATATATCACAGTTGCACCAAACCAAAAATAATAACCCTTGAAGTTGAGTGCCGATCATTAACATCCTCCCCGCCTTGATCCTTGAAATGAGTAGGATCAATTGGTAATGGTGCGATCTTCGTAATAGCACGTTTACATTTACCAGTCGCAGTTTTAATAGTTATTACGCGGACGCGGCCATCGACTCCAGGATGGGTATCAATTATCTTGCCCAATTTCCACTTGAGCGATGGAATATCGTCTTCCTTGATGATGACTATTGTACCAATTTTAACATTTGGTGCTTCTTTTGTCCAACGATGGCGATGTTGGAGCTCTTGGATATATTCCTTGGACCAACGGGACCAGAAGTTTTGAAATATACCTCTTGTAAGATTCCAATGTGTAATATGATCTAGATTAGAATTTGAAGATCCTACTTCTGGTATTGAATTAAGGGGCCGACCAACGAGAAAATGTCCTGGAGTAAGTACCTCAGTTACATCATCGGTAGATATTGAAACAAGCGGCCGAGAATTCAAAACAGATTCGACCTGCTTAATCAGTGTGCTGAGCTCTTCATACGTCAGTTTGGCGTTTGGTGTTAAGCGGCGAAGATGATATTTTGCCGACTTAACGGCGGCCTCGTAGAGACCACCAAAGTGAGGTGAGCCACCATTTAATTTTGTCGCGTTGACACATGAGTTGAATTTCGGATTTGAGAGCGGAGCACTGAAGGAGTTCAAACAATTCATGTAGCTCGGTATTGGCACCGACGAAGTTCATGCCGTTGTCGGAGGCGATTTTCTTCGGTAGACCCCGTGTAGCAATAAATCTTTTTAAAGCACCCATAAAGGATGCCGTTGAAAGCGACGATGCGAGCTCCAAATGAACGGCCTTTGTGACAAAGCAAACAGAGACAGCTAAGTAGGCCTTGATCGGTACTCGCCCGCGAATCGTGAAATGCGCGTAAAATGGACCACAGTAATCTACACCTACGTAATAGAAAGGATACGTGTCGGAGTTCACTTTATTTTTCCGCGAGTAGGTGCTGGTTTTATTTTATTAATTTGGATTTTCTCCAATCCAAAAACCGTGTTACAAAAACTGCTGTGTAGTTGTACTTCATATATGAACAATGAAAAATCGCTTTAGTACAATGGCGCATATATTCTAAAAAATCCCGCACCGCCAAATTATATTATATACCGCCAAGAATACCGCACTACCAAATGAAATGTATGTTGCCAAGAATGCCGCACCGCCAATCAACATATATTTCTATGTGTGAAGAACAAAAAACACAGTTCTTCCCAATTTTAAATTTTATTTTATTAATTGATTTTGTTTAAAAAACACCTGCCTGACGTCTATCTTATTTTATCGGAAAATCAGTAATGACTCTAAAATGACTAACAAAATGAATCCGAGAAAAAGGTTATTTATACAAAACAAAAAGGGTACTAGAATAATTATAAAGTGTTACATGTAAACTGTCCAAATATTCTACCTTACCACTCGCTCTACATTATCAATTAATTTGACAGGTATCAATTGTAAACAAAATTTAGGTATGGTCAAATAAACAAAACAAATTATGAAATTATAATATTAAATAATTAACTTATTTTTAGGTAATGCTGTTCCAGATGAGCCATTCAGGGATTTTACAATGGATATAACTGTTCCCGACGTTCAAATAAGATGAGTAGCATGAATATTTAAATTATTAATTTTCCAGCTGATATTTTGCTTTTTCTTCTAGGTTATTTTCCCAGCAAACTTCAATTGTAGATTTCACTGGACGACTCATATGGGTGCTTAGATTGAAAAATTGTGTATAATAAATAAGTGAATAAACAAAAATTATTAGTGTAATTATAAACCATATTCGTTTAATTTATGTCGACCGAATTTTTATTCCAGATTTCTCCGAAACCATACATACCGCCCCGTTTGAACCACTATGTTCAATCGACTGGATCATCATGACTGGAGTGTTCATCCTTGGGTGATATAACAGTTTGATTAATTAATTGTGCATCTTCTTGTACACCACGACTATCCTTTTCACCATCAGAACACGAATATACTTGACTTGGATTGTCTTGAAGATTTCTTATTGAAACATTTATATCATCGTTACTAGTTTGGTTGGTAATAGGAAGCAGGCATAGCCGATGTATGGATCTTCTTATTTCACCGTTCGCTGTTTTAAGAGTGACCACTCTTACCTTTTTATCAATCCCAGGATGAATTTCAATTACCTTGCCAAGCAACCAGTGGCTTATTGGTAAACCAGTGTCTTGAATAAGTACTATGTCGCCGACTTGCATTTGTTGTTTTTCTTGCTGCCATTTGCTTCGCCCCTGTAAACTGCTGATGTATTCATTATACCACCGGTTCCAAAAGTGACGTACCATATCATTTATGGCTCTCCATCTAGTTGAAGTCGACGAATTTAAATGTGCAACATCTACCGAAGGTATAGTTATAGGTGCGTATCCGTGCAAAAAATGTGATGGTGTAAGATAGTCGAGTTCGTCATCTACTTCTCTGCACAATGGACGTTTGTTCAAAATTGCTTCGATTTCTGCGAGAAGAGTAGTTATCTCTTCTATTGTGGGTATACTTTTTCCCATAACTCGTTTAAAGTGAAATTTGAAGGATTTCACGCCGCTTTCCCACAGGCCACCAAAATGAGGACTATTTGGCGGATTGAAGTTCCACTGAATTTTATTTCTAGATAAGAAATGATTAATATTACTGGATTGCTCGATGAATGAATTAAAAGTTGTGCTTAGTTTTGCCTTGGCACCAACAAAATTAGTGCCGTTGTCACTGTGTAAATTATGGCAACCTCCACGTCTTGATACAAAGCGCTTTAACGCCCCCAGGAATGCGTCGCTAGTGAGATCACTCACCACTTCTAAATGTATGGCTTTCGTACACATGCATACAAAAATGCAAATGTATGCTTTATAAACCTTTTGTCCTCTTCCTTTGGTTAAATGCACGCTAAACGGACCCGCATAATCAATGCCCGTTGATAGAAACGGACGAACCAGATCTAACCTTGATTTTGGTAAACTTCCCATTAGCTGCTGCTGGAGTTTGGCATTGAATCTGGCGCAAATTACACACTTATCGACGACTGCTTTGGCTTTTGATTTGCCCCTCGGAATCCAATACCTCTGTTTTGTGAGACTCATCATTAAAGAAGGGCCAGCATGCTTACTATAAATGTGTTCGTCTTGAAGAAGCATCCAACTCAATCGTGATTTACAATGCAGTATTATAGGGTGTTTTGTTGCGTAAGGTGCTAAACTGTGCTGTAATCTTCCGCCCACTCGTAGAACGCCATACTTATCCAGGAATGGACTTAAACATTTCAATTGACTGTCATTTGCAACGGCGGATATTGCTCTCAATGCTGCTAACTCCTTCGAATAAAGTTTCCCTTGCTCATGTTTACATAGCATTACTTCGACTTGTGCTAGTTCCTCGCGCAAAAGTGATTTACCTGTACAGCTAAACGTTTTGGGCTCTCTACACGCGTTAATAAATCTTAAAATATAACATAGTACGCGTTGAGCACTTTGAAATGACGAATATCTGCATAAAAATTCGTCCACCCATTTGTTTTCACTAATTGCACTGAACGTGAATATTGTGTGATCTTCCTCTTCTGTAGTATTATAAGTTTTGCTCTGGGCTGGCCACATATGCTGTTCTTCGTATAACCAGGTTGGGCCACGCCACCAAAGATCATGGGCTGCGAGAACAATTGGAGCCATGCCACGCGACGCACAATCTGCTGGATTAGAAGTGGATGGGACATGCTTCCATTGCTCGCGTTTACTATGTGATTTGATTTCCGAGGTTCGATTTCCGACGAACGTGCTCCACCGACGAGGATAACTCTCCAACCAATCCAGCACGATTTTTGAATCGGTCCAATATGTGCAATTCACAATTTGGACACCCGCATCCTGAATGATAACACTGATTAGATTTGACAGCAAAAGAGCCCCACATAACTCAAGTCTTGGCAGCGATAGCTGTTTCATTGGTGCCACCTTCGTTTTAGATGAAATCAATTTCACAATAATTTGGTTGTTTGCATTTAAGAAGCGATAGTACACAACCGCAGCGTATGCCTTTGCACTAGCATCGCAGAACCCGTGAATTTCTACTTTCGATGATGTAGTTGTTCCAATGTGACGAGATAAATCAATACACCCAACTTGACCAAGTCCATTCAGAATTGATAACCATTGCCGATTTAACTCCTCTGGCAACTGATCATCCCAGTCCAACCTTTTACACCAAAGTTGTTGCATGAACATTTTTACCATTACTGTTGCAGGTGACAACCAACCCATTGGATCAAAAAGTTTGCCAGCTGCAGATAATACACCCCTTTTTGTGTAACACTTTTGTAAACCGTCTAATTTAAAATCAAATGTGAATTGATCTTTTCCTGGATTCCAGCTTATCCCGAGAACCTTAACTGCATAATCTGCAACATTTTGCTCAGCAAATATTTTTGCCGAAGTGTCCAACAGACTTTCATTTCTTCCACTTAGTGCTGAGGGACAGTTTGCTTTCCATTTCCTCAATTTAAAGCCATGTTTATCAAGTAGCTCACATATACTTGTAATAACTTGACTTGCCTCTGCAATAGTTTGAGCACCGCTCATTAAGTCGTCGACATAAAAACATTTCCCAATTATGCTAGAAGCTTGTGGGTGAGAATCGACATATATTTCTGAGATCTTCTGTAATGTTCGTGTTGCTAAATAAGATGCCGATGTTAACCCGTAAGTGACAGTTAGGAGCCGAAAATGCTTAATGGGATCACTCACATTACTTCGCCATACTATTCGTTGGTACTCAGTATCTGGTGCATCCAATTTAACCATGCGATACATTTTTTCCGCGTCTGCTGAAAAGGCAACCGGATACTCTCGAAACCTCAGTATTATTGCGAATAAGCTTGGTTGTACTACTGGACCGGCCGCTAAGCAATCATTTAAAGATATGCCCGTAGTTGACTTCGCCGAACCATCAAAAACGACTCGCAATTTTGTCGTAGTGCTCTCCATACGTAGGACCCCGTGATGTGGTAGATAAAAACTTGGATGTTGCGACGTTTGACTTTCAGGAATTTCTACCATATGGCCCATTGCTTCATACTCGCTCATGAATTCGTGATATAATCTTTTAAATTCTGGGTCCCGGCTAAATCGTTTTTCCATCCCTTGTAACCTCCTTATGGCAGCTGAAAGAGTTCCGCCTAATTTTTCCGGTGACTGTTTAAAGGGCAACTGCACCACAAAGCGCCCGTCTTCATCTAATGTTGTTGTAGCAATAAATTTTTCCTCGCAAAGGGCTTCTTCTTCACTAAATTGTGGTTTTAAAGCTGTCACCTCCTCAACTTCCCAAAACCGTCTTAAAGTCTGATCAATATCTAATATTTTACTTAGATCATTAGTTGCCAACATTGATACATACTCTTGACTGGTCGAATCATTCATTTGACCGGATATAATCCATCCAAAAATGGTTTCTTGAAGCACTAACGTGGAGTTGGGTATCTTCATTTGACCTGGTTCCAAACAGCTGAAGAAATGATCAGCACCAATGAGTATGTCAATTTCACGACTAATATGAAATTCAGAATCCGCCAGATCAACATTCTTTGGTAACGTTATATTTCCACGTGAAATATCGGAGACTGGCAACGAACATGTAATTTTCGGCAAAACTAACGCGTTTATTTCGTAGACTATCTGCTTTGCTTTGAGAGTTAATTTAATTTTACCTTTAGTCGCCCCAACACTCATATCTCCAATTCCGCTCACTGAGATTCTTGAGTTGAATCTTTGCAATTTGAGCCGTTGCGCGCAATCTTCGGTGACAAAGCTCACTTGAGAGCCGGAATCCAATAAAGCTCTACAGTAAATTATTTTTCCATCCCGATTGAATACACCAATTAATGCTGTTGGTAAAATTGTATGTGTGGGAATTTGAAATCCGGAATATGTGTGACATAAGCTGCTAACATATGCCACTTTCGTATCAGTCTCGATGTTTACTGTTGCGTGACTTTGAACCTTCGTTTCTTCAAAATGAATTAAGCTATGATGCTTCCGACCGCACTGTTGGCATCGCCGCCTTGATGGACATTTTGAAACTGGATGCTTGGCACTTAGGCAATTGTAACAGCGATTTGAAGCTTGAATAAATTCCTTTCTTTTAACCGCATCCATGGCATTAAATTTTTCGCATTGCAGCAAGAAATGCGACTCACCAGAGCATAAGGCGCATTTGAAATTACCACTAACACTTTGACTGTGACTATTTGATTGTGACTGTTGCTCGTTTGTAGCCAAATGACCTCGGACACTATTTTTTGTAATACGCTTTTGTGGCGCTGAACAGGTTTCAAGTGCCGAAATACGCTTATCCAAAAATTTAAAAAATTCAGCAATTGATGGATGATCATTATCATTCGAAAAATTTGCCCAGGCTAATTCAGTTTTCTCGTCAACCTTTTTCAGCAACAAGTAAATAACCCATGGATCACGTGCTTCAGCTTGATTTCCCAAGGCGCTTAGCCCACGAATTACCTCGTCTGACACATCGCGCAATTTGCGCAAACTTGTTAAATTGTCAGTCTGAACAATCGGCTGATCCATAAACGTCTTGATGTATGAATGTATGATATATTTTCCATTATCGTACCTCTCTTTTAACTTATTGAATGCGCCCAAATAATTACTCTCCGTAACTCGAATATGCCTCAATAATGATGCCGCTTCGCCTCGCAATAATCCCTTGAGATATTGGAATTTCTCCACCCCCGATAAATTTGCCTCGTGAATCGTCGTACAGAACATGTCAAAAAATGATGGCCAATCTGCGTAGTCGCCAGAAAATGGTGGAATATACAATTTTGGCAACTTAACCTCAGATTGGTGCACAATGTTCGATGCATTCGTTGTAAAATTTAATGCATTATTTTGCTGTGGTTCTCGTATGTAATTATTTCGAATGCGTCCCTTCAACAACGCTGCTGCCTCATAGTAAATTTCTTCTATGGACGGATCTGCCTCTTCAGTTTCACTAATTTCCGCTATTTGTGCTTCTATATTGCTCAAAGTTTCATGCAATTTTACGACCTGTTCGAGACGCACATGTAAATCTTCCAGTGTTGTAGTTTCATCCACCTCCCTTGCAAATTCACTAATTCGCATTAATTTATTTTTATTCAGCGTTCTTTGTCTCTTTAAAGATGAAACCTTTTGATCCGCCATCTTGTGTCACGTTGGTTGAAAAATTTGCACGTGTAAAATTTACGACTTTATTTTTACTGGATAATTTCACTTAGACTGAACTTTTACCGTTACACTTTAATTATTACAGATATAATCGAATTTGTCGAAATATCCGGCTCGAAGGACCACTTATGTCGGAGTTCACTTTATTTTTCCGCGAGTAGGTGCTGGTTTTATTTTATTAATTTGGATTTTCTCCAATCCAAAAACCGTGTTACAAAAACTGCTGTGTAGTTGTACTTCATATATGAACAATGAAAAATCGCTTTAGTACAATGGCGCATATATTCTAAAAAATCCCGCACCGCCAAATTATATTATATACCGCCAAGAATACCGCACTACCAAATGAAATGTATGTTGCCAAGAATGCCGCACCGCCAATCAACATATATTTCTATGTGTGAAGAACAAAAAACACAGTTCTTCCCAATTTTAAATTTTATTTTATTAATTGATTTTGTTTAAAAAACACCTGCCTGACGTCTATCTTATTTTATCGGAAAATCAGTAATGACTCTAAAATGACTAACAAAATGAATCCGAGAAAAAGGTTATTTATACAAAACAAAAAGGGTACTAGAATAATTATAAAGTGTTACATGTAAACTGTCCAAATATTCTACCTTACCACTCGCTCTACATTATCCATTCCATTTCAATTTGCTTTCCAATATGGCCGCCGAGTAACTTAGTCGTGTTGATGTAGAGCAACGTTTTTTTTTTTTAATTAAAATATTTTATTATTGTGATCAAATATTAAACAATTCAATTGCCCATTGCCAGAATAGTTCAAAATTATACGTAAAAGAAAATAAAACTTTAAATTGAATCATAGATAATCAGTTATATCCGTGAATTTGATATTTTTTTTTTCTGTGTGTGAACAACTAAATAAAAAATTTTAGTGCCTTTTCTCTGCAATATTGCAATTAAAATTAAAACAATAATTAAATCTACGAATTAAGTGACAATAGATAATAATTAGAGTGATATTGTATGTATTTAAAAAAAAAATAACTTAAAACTATAATTTAAAATAAATACATTCATAACGGTGGATTTTTATTAAAAGTGCTATATCTACAATCATAAAGTTTTTGAACTGCTTTGTTAGTTGGCATAATCTTTAAAAATGACTGAGTCGCCAAACACAATTAATTTGCCTAAAGTGCCTGTGACGCGTAGCTTTTCTAAGTTAGGAGAAATATTTCAAGCGGAAAATCCGTCTATGAAAGATCTTCTTACTGCTATCAAGGTCACATTCGATAGAATTAATACGTCGGAAACAATTTTATCGAAGAAATTTGACACATTGAGTGAAACTGTTAATAGTATTGGCAACGAGTTATCAAGTGTTCAAAAAAATATAAATCAACTTGACGACAAAGTTGTAAAATGCAATATCCAGATTCAATCTCTAGAAAATGAAGTGGAATCGTTGAAGCAACAACAACTTCTCAATGATATTGTCATAAGCGGGTTTCCATCATTGGATTTCAATGTTGAGGATGTAGTGGTTAACCTAAACAAAATATTCCAGTTCGATACAAACAACATCACTCAATCATATCAAAAAATAATAAAAGTTGCAAATCGTAAAAGTAATACGGAACCTATACAATTTTTGCATATGATCGTCACGTTTAAAAATACTGTCATTAAATCGAATTTTTTGACAAAGCTACGTAATAACGGACCGCTATATTTGGCTCAACTGTATCCAAATCAACATCATAATAAACAAATTTTTATTAATGAGCGGATGACAAAAAACAACGTACAGCTAATAAAAATGTTGAACCAGTTGAAAAAGGGAAAGAAATTAACTCACGTCTGGTCTCGCGGTGGAAAAATATTTGCACGCTTGAAAGAGGGCAATCAACCAGTGTTATTCAAAACAAAAGATGATATCACAAAATTAACAGCATAGTTGCTCGACATCATTTATTTATGACGTCTGCAGAAATAAACACCAAAAAAGATAAATATTTTTTAGATTTAAATCAATTTATTTATAACACTAATTTAAATGTAATTTTAGGTATCAATATCTTATATTTAAACATCAATCGCTTAATGAACAAGCTTGAAAGAGTGGAAGAATTTCTATATTCATTAAAGTTGAAAATTGATGTAATAGTCTTAACTGAGACCTTTCTTTTCAACCGGGATATTCATTTTTTTAATCTTCATAATTACAAATCATTTCATCTAACTCGTGAACATAGAGGGGGCGGTGGTATTACTGTTTTCATACATGTTGATCTTGATTTTGAGCTTAAACGCAGTGAACTGTATATGGAGAATGAGTTCCTCATCCTTCACTCTCGTAAGTTAAAATTTAATTTAATAACCGTATATAAACCGCCACACACTGATTTTAATTTGTTTTTAAACTATTTTGCTTCTCTTTTGGAGCAGTACAAACACAGTGTTGTGGTTGGTGATTTCAATCTAAATATTTTAAACGAACATGAAACGGATGTGGTTAACTACAAGACTATGCTGCAAATATTCTCATATAAAATTATTAATAAAATTGACAAGAAATACTCTACACGATTTTCTAATACTAACAGTAGCATTATCGATCATGTTTTGTCTTCCGTGCCATATCAGTTTTGTTTACTCGTTTCTCCGACCGATCTTAGTGATCATGAATACCTATTAATCCGCTGTATGGCCCCTAATAAACGAATGACTATTACCAAACAAGTAAAACTGTCTAACGAACAAGCCATTTTTCAATATATTGTAAATGCTGACCTGGGTTGCACTACATTTCTAAATTTTTATCACTTACTAGTAAACACAATTATAGAAAATAGCACTAACAGGGAACGCGTGATAAATTTGCAAGATTACAATAAGCCATGGTTTACCAAGGATCTTAAACAAATTATTAAATCGCGAATTAAATTCCAGAAGCTTAAGAAACGGTATCCCAACAATTTGTATTTCAAAAACGTATTTAATAGTCTAAAACAACAATCTTATGAAATGGTAATTAACCTGAAATCAAAATACTACACAAATTTATTAGAAGACAGTTTACGAGCACCTAAAAAAATGTGGTCTGTTATTAATGAAATTTTAAATAATCGTACTACTATAGCGCAAGACCCCATTAATTTAATTATTAACGATAAATTAGTCACAAGCCGAATTGAAGTTGCAAACCGATTCAATGAATATTTCAATAATATTGGTATGTCACCTGGTTTCAATATTAACTACAAAACTCTACCTTACTGTAATGTAGTAACTAATAAATTTTGTAACTTTGAACCCACAACACCAGAAGAAATTAAGCTAATCATTTCTAGCTTGGAATCATCTTGTTCACCTGGCTGGGATTCTATATCAACAAAACTCATTAAGAGGGTTAACTCTACAATAACTCCTATATTGTGCAGCTTTGTAAACGATACTTTTTTATTCAGCAAATTGCCTGATGAACTAAAAATAGCACGTATAACTCCAATATTCAAATCTGGGTCTAAGTTGGATATTAACAACTATAGACCAATCTCCGTCCTTCCTACATTTTCTAAAATTTTTGAAAAAATTGTCCATCAAAGACTGGAGTGCTATCTGATGGAAAACCAGTTAATTCACCCTAATCAGTTTGGTTTTCAGAAAAATTCCAGTACTCTTTCTGCCATTTTGAATTTTATGGAAATTATATACAATAATCTAGAAGCTAAAAAGTGTACTTCATGCATTTTCATTGATTTGGCTAAAGCCTTTGATTGTATAGATCATATACTTTTAATACATAAATTAAGTAGTATTGGAGTCAGTGAACACGCTCTATTACTATTACAAGATTATTTGTATAATCGGAAACATTACGTTCAAATAGGAAACGATAAATCTGAAGAGCTGCTATTAAAGTCTGGTGTACCACAAGGTTCCATTTTAGGGCCCTTGCTTTTCACTATCTATATAAATGATATTTTCGCTTTGAACCTCTCTGGCAAAATTCAATTGTTCGCGGACGATGCGGCAATTATTTATGGTGCTAATGACAGATATAACTTAGAACTACAAATGGCAACTGATATGAAAATCTTAAGTGATTACTTTACCAGAAATAAACTTCGTCTTAATAAATCAAAAACTAAATTTATAATATTTTCTCTTAGGCAACCACTATTTACTGACCTTGAGGAAATTATTCTAGATACGGACAAAATCAATAGGGTAGAGAGCATCTGTTATCTCGGCTTGCATCTTAGTTTCAATTTAAAATGGACACACCAGGTAAACTCTATAAAACAGAAAATAGCTCCCTACATAGCAGTCTTCCGACGAATTGGGAAATTTGTTCCCCATGCAGTTTCACTAAATTGTTATTTTTCGTACATTCATTCAAATTTATTATACCTAATTCAAATTTGGGGATCTGCAGGCAAAACAAAAGTGAATGAGCTGCAGATTTACCAGAATCAAGCCCTTAAAGCGATTAATTGCCTTAACATGAGAACACCAACAATTTCACTTTATAACAATAAACTACTGCCGATATCTCAAATGATAGATTATGAATTTATTCTCTTGGTATATAAAATAAAACATCGCATGATAAAATGTAATAACGTATTAACTACAAATTATAAGATAACGGAACGTTCCAATCGGGATGCTGCGCATTACCGCTTACCAAATTATTTGTACAAACTATCACAAGATAGTGTATTTTACCGCGGGTTAAAACTGTTCAACCAACTTGAACCTGTGTGTAAGTGTATGCCACTTGGCGCCTTTAAAACGAGCATGAAAAGTCGTTTTTTTACTGAATTTGTTCGTGAATATGAATTAAACCATTGATTTCTTTGTTCATTGCTTGATTGATGATTGATATTATTTTGTTTGTATGTACATATGTACTATAGTTATATTAGTTGATGCCTAGATAATATTTAATATCTAAGTGTATTTTTATCTACTTTGTTTGTTTAACTTTAATAATTATGTTGTATATAGGTTAAGGAAAAAAAAATATTATTGTATAAACTTTATTTCAATTTTGATGTTTTCCAAAATAAAAATGTATGTTTTTCGGAAAATATAAATAAAAAAAAAAAAAAAAAAAAAAAAAATTAATTTGACAGGTATCAATTGTAAACAAAATTTAGGTATGGTCAAATAAACAAAACAAATTATGAAATTATAATATTAAATAATTAACTTATTTTTAGGTAATGCTGTTCCAGATGAGCCATTCAGGGATTTTACAATGGATATAACTGTTCCCGACGTTCAAATAAGATGAGTAGCATGAATATTTAAATTATTAATTTTCCAGCTGATATTTTGCTTTTTCTTCTAGGTTATTTTCCCAGCAAACTTCAATTGTAGATTTCACTGGACGACTCATATGGGTGCTTAGATTGAAAAATTGTGTATAATAAATAAGTGAATAAACAAAAATTATTAGTGTAATTATAAACCATATTCGTTTAATTTATGTCGACCGAATTTTTATTCCAGATTTCTCCGAAACCATACAATACGCTTGATTAACTCTTTCAAACGGAAGGTCGCTCATCTTTTGCCGCATTAACGTCGGTTTTGCTCGAGTGCAGCTCACGCATTTTTTAAACACAGTTCGAGCGAGGGGACGCCTATTTATTGGCCAATAGTTACGGCGGACGGCAACAAGGAGCCGGATGCTTTGATGTGTAAGACAACGCAGAGATCTTGTCATCACCCATGAACAATGATAACGACTTCAATTTCGGATCGCGAACGCTAAATGAAGGATTCTGAAGCCCATAATATTCAGATGAATATGACGTAATTTGCACTAGTCTTATAACGGCTTGGAGCCCATTAGCGGCTTCAGCGGAAGAAAGCGGACCCGAGCGACGAGTAGCAGGATTTCTCGTATTATAAATAAAGCGCAAAACGTAACTTATAGTATTTTGTATAGTGAGAAATGATCCTCTTGCGTGTATACGAAGAAACATCTCTTTTATGTATTCTAATTGCATAGATTGGTGTTTCATCATGTTTGTAGAGCTCATCGCAATTAAAAATTGTGTAGGTTTTTTTGTTCGGATAATTCGATTTCCTTCGATGGTACAAACGATTGGGACCAAGATTCCTCAGGTAATTGAAGAAAACGCGGACCGTTCCACCATAATTCAGAAATAATTAGTTGTTCTGGAAGTAATCCACGCGAAATCAAATCGGCCGGATTGTGATTGGTACTGATATGGCGCCAATTTTTTGTTGCAACCAAAGACTGAATGTTAGATACACGGTTAGCAACGAAGGCACATAGACTGCAGCACCGTAACCTTTCTGGCTAGCATCCACAAAACCATGTATTTGGATATTTGTTGGAATTCGACAATGATTGAATATATGTCGCGGTTTGTAAAGCCCCTGAAGTTTTTGTAAATTTTTTCGAAAATGATACCAATTCGTGTGTAGATCCATGGGCAGACTTTCGTCCCAATGTAGCTTAAGTTGCCATAATTGCTGCATAAACATCTTACCTAGTATGACTACCGGCGATATCAGACCAATAGGATCAAATATTTTGGCTATTTCAGAGATAACTGTGCGTTTTGTTATTTTCGGAGATTCCTTTCCAAGGTTGACATTAATACGAAACGTATCGGAATTGGAATGCCAATATAAACCCAAAGTTTTTATAAATTCATGATCGTCTATTTGCATAAATTGTTCACGGTCAACAACGGGAATATCGTCAAGTATAGAGGCTTCATTTGAACACCATTTATGGAGTGACATACCAGCAGATTGAAGAATGAAGGCTATGTTGTACTTGAGAGCAATGACTTCTTCTTCCGAATTAGATCCACTCAGAAGATCGTCAACATACATATCATCGGCAAGTGTAGAGCTCGCCATTGGAAATGCTGACTCATGATCTAGAGCCAGTTGACGAATGCAACAGTAGCCAAGAAGGACGCCGAAGTTGTGCCGTATGTCACCGTTTTGAGCTGATATGTTAATAATAGGTCATTCGGATCAAACCGCCAAAATATATACTTAAATCTTCGATCATCCGGATGGACTTCGTTCGATCTGACGATACATTTTTGTGATGTCTGCACTTATTGCATATGCATGTGAGCGAAATCGAAGTAGAATCAAGAAGAGTTCATTTTGAATGACAGGACCGCACATTAGAATTCGATTTATAGGCGTGCCGGAGCTAGTTTTAACTGAGCCATCAAACACGACTCTCAATTTGGTAGAGGTAGAGTTAGGTTTAAACACAAAATGGTGCGGATAAAAATGATTTGATTCAATCGTCTTGGATAATTCCATATGGCCAAGTGACACATGTTCACTCATGAATGCATTATATGAATCGCGAAGCTCAGTATCTCGACTTAATTTTGCCTCAAGATTGAAGAATCGTCGGCGTGCTAGGATTGCTGAGTTGCCTAGTTCACTTTCAGCACTAGAAAATGGCAACCGAACCATGAAACGACCATCCATAATCCTTGCATAATTTTGTACAAAATGTTTCTCGCAAACATTGTTTGAAATATTATCTTGTGTCACATCCTCTATTTCATCTATAGCCCAACATCTCTCCATAAGCGTATCCAAATATGTAGATGGAGAGTTCACGACCGCTAGATTGCAAATTTGATAATCTAAAGGTAAACCATAAGGCCTTACCTGAGGCGACCCAACCCAATCTTGTATTCTGGAAAATGGGGAGGTTATCACCTAATTTTATTTGACCGATAGATTGTAATTCAAAAAATAATTCTGCGCCAATGAGCAGATCAATTTTTTGAGATGAATAGAAATTGCTGCTGCTAGTTTGATGTTAGATGGAATAGACCATTTGGATGAATCATACTGAATAGTCGGCTGATAATCGGAAATTTTTGGTAAAATGTGTGCCTTTACTGAAGCAGAATAATTGCTGACTCGGGACCGAAACTCAAAGGAAGCTGAGTTACATTCCATGATGGATGAACCGCCTATACCTCGGATTTGAGCCGAGGATTTCATTGCCTTAACGCTTAATTTGGATGCTAGTGATTTTGTAATGAAATTAAGCATGGAGCCTGAATCTACATTTGCCCTTGCAATAACAGTACGATTGTTGGCATCAGATAATTCAACGCGAGGAGAACATGACTTGGGTTTTTATTAATTGCAGCTAGCGCAGTGCCGGAATTATGCTGGGGAATCAATTGTGAAGATACGGCTAGATTAATTGATGATGATTGCTTTAATGGCGAATTTTGATCTTTCGACGGATTATTAGTTTTGGCTAATGACGAAGGCTGAGCTGTAGAAATACTGTTAGAGATATGAAGAAGACTGTGATGTTTACCATTACATGTACGACATCGATCCTCAACAGTACAATCGTCAATACGGTGACTTGATCCCAAGCAATTTTAGCAGATTTTTAATTCCTCGACACGTTTGCATCGTTCATCGGCAGCAAGACTTAGAAATTGGAAGCAACGCACGATCAAGTGTTTTGTTTGTTTACAATGGATAGATGAATATGTTCCAGTTGCATGAAAACTTTGACGTCGATTTTTTTTTAGTGTTCACTGGCTTTGTCGACTGATGGGAAGTATGTGAAGTCTCGAATTTTTGCCCCTCCAATTTGTAGCTCCTTTTTTTAATAAATTTGGAAATGTCTTCGAATGTGGGAATAGAATTAAGTGGAGTTTCATCCCGCCACCTTAATTTTGTCTCCGAATCAAACTTTGAAGCCATCAAATACGTAATTAAATCATCCCAGTATTCAGTAGGACGACCAAGAGCCTTTAGAGATCGAAGATGAGAATTAAATTCATCAAGAAGATCGAGCAACCTTTGAGAATTTGCCTTCTCAATCGGTTTGGCCCTGAACATTGCATTTATATGTTCTTCTACAATACGGTTCATTTTATTAAATCTTTCAAACAATAATTTCCTAGTTTGTTCATAATTTGCCGCAATGAACTCTAAATTTTCAAATGGCTTAGCCCCAGGACCCTTGCAACAACTTTTGAGATATTGGAATTTAGTGAAATCGGTCAACCGAGGATTTTTATGAATGAGAGTATCGAAGGATTCAATAAAACTGCAAAATGTTGTCGGCTCACCACAAAACAATTCGAATGTCAACTCAGGTAATTTTGGTAGAAACCCAAGATCCTCAATTGTCTTAATGGGGAATTTTTTAGACGTCTCCTTTAATTCTTCTATCCTATCTTCTAATAACGGCCTCAATTTGTTATAGTGTCGATCTACGTTGGCTCGAGTCGTGTTATTCAATTCAGCTTCTTCTTCTAACTTAAGAGTAGTTTGATGTTCCAAGAATTGAGCATAATTCGACACTAGATTGTCACGACGCAATCGTAGTTGAAAAGCGGTAGCATTTGCAAGATCATTAGTCACAAATTTGTCAAGTTCATCAAGGAAGTTCAAAAATATTGTTATCACACTCTTCAAACGTTTAATATTTACGACCATAATTGCGAATAGTTAAATAAACGGGTCTACTTACAATTTTTGATTTTATTGATAAATCCCAACAAACCCTTGAAAATGTTAATAATCGGCAACCAACCAAATACATCTAGTTCTGAAGAACAGCAAACTGGCAGAAACTGTTGATAAACAGCGCAGCAATAATACAGCTTAAATTTGACGATCAGCAACCGGTATGAACTGTTATAGATCAGCAACAGACAAACAATAAAGTAGCACCTTGATCCGGATACTGCTGCTGTCGTCCTCGAACTTTCGTCCTTAAATGCTTCTAAGGACTCAGTGATTATAGCTTGAATTTGACTCACGTCTGCAGCTTCTAATTTCTCTAATCTGGCAGTTTCTGGGTAGAGCGTCTGATTTGCGGCCTCATATTCCGATGCGGCTATAAGAACTTTACTTGACGTAGCTCGCTTAGCCGTTGTCCTGAGAAGTAACTTCAGCGTATCATCTCGTACCACATTGATGAATGCATCCACAGCCAAACTGTTTACAATATTCGTGCGAGCTGTTCCATATGCTAGGCTGGCAAGCCGTGTAATTTTTGCTTCCATTTGTTGTAGACTTTCACCTTTGGCTTTTTGTAGTTGTATTTTGTGAAGCTCCTGCGTATGGGAGTCTCCGTATCGTAACTCCAACGCATTCATCAGCTGCCCGTAGCTTCTTTGTGATTCTGGCACACTCTGGATGGTATCTGCTGCTTCACTCCTTAATGCCAAAATTAACCCAAATCTGTCCGCTTGCCACTGGTGGGGGCTATGACAACAGATTTATTTCACTTGTTACAAGATTTAGAAAAGTAAACCAAAATCTGTACCCCGCTAGTCATCGGTCATGTTGATATCGTCTATGGCTTGTCATCATAATCATCTTCATTCATTATCGCCGACGGGCGGTGTTGTGATCGTATTTGTGTCGTTGTTCATGTATTCTTGAAACACTAAACCACACCCGGCAGAGTGGTTGTTTATTACCCAGACACTTGTGTGGGTTTTACCCACCCAAGTGCATAATTTTTTTAGGAAAATTCGAGTCGAATAAACCCACGTTAGTAACAAAGTAATGATATTTATTGGAAATATTTATCGCTATTTTTATGATATGGTTAGTATTTAGCATGAATGATTACGAGCTGGAACAAAATAGATTACGCGCAATCTTAGCAGAAATGGATAGCGATGACGAAGAAGATGTTAATGAACAAGCTGACAATAGCGAAATTGAAAATTTGGAAATTATTAGTGGCCATAACTCAGAAACGGATCAAGATGGAGATTCAGACAGCATAGAGTGTGATGAGAATGACGATGTTTTATTGGGGAAAGACGGTTCTTTATGGAGAAAAACTCCTTATAAAACAGCACGAACAAATCTAGTAAATATCTTCCAAACTTCACCAGCTCTCACAATATTTTCAAACTTTGTAAGAACCCCAATTGAAAATTTTAAAATATTCTTTAGTTTCACTAATCATATAGTGAATTCAGAGTCATTTTATACTTCACAACTAGAAGTATTTTGTGGAAAACAACCACCAAGTCAATATAATTTGTACAATAAACCTGATCAAATAGTATTACGATTAACAAAGCAATTACAAAATGCGGGTCGAAACTTAACAGTCGATAACTGGTTTACAAGTCATTATTTGGCACAAGAGTTTTTTCAGAATAAGACAACGATAGTGGGAACTATAAGAAAAAATAAAAGGATTTTACGTTCATCATTTTCTATTACGAAAAACAGAGAAATTAATTCAACCATTTTTGTCTACCAAAAACAGACCACCATGCTACCGTATGTTCCAAAAAAAAAAAATGTGTCTTATTACTTTCAACTATGCATCGGACTGGTGAAATAACTGAGACGGCTAATTGCTTACCAGAGACCATATCCATCTATAATAGCACGAAGGGAGGGGTAGATACCACAGAACAATTATGGGGGCCAGAATAAACGGCCGAATAGTGTTACTTTCGACTGAAGATCCCCCATTTCAGTACAAATCCCGAAAATTGTTTTTGAAAGATTTGGCTTTAAGCCTTATTCAGCCGCAAATAGACAGAAGAAGCAATTTAACTAATTTGAATGAAAATCTTAAATTCAGCATTATGAAGTTGACGAAAATACAAATAGTTGAGCCACCAACAAAGAAACCCAAAATTGATTCGCCTAGCCGATGCTAGCTTTGTAAACCAAAGCACGATCGGAAAACCAAAACCGTGTGCGCCAAATGCCATAAATTTACTTGCGGAAGTCATCAAATAAGGATGTGCACGCTTTGTGGAAGTTGTAACGTCGATGATGCTGAATTGCAGTTGTAACGAAATATAAGGTAATTATCGCATAAAAATTAGTCTATATCGAAATAAGAAATTAATAAATATTTTTGTTTGTAATTTTACCTTAGGTAGAATCCTTATGCTTATTATTTGAATTTTTACCAAATGTGATGTTTATTTTAGTTTTAAATTATATGAATTAAATTATAATTAAAAAAATTATTATTTTGGTTTTGTGACATTGTGCTTTTCAGGTTAAACCAGGTTTGAAAATTTCATTCATTTAGGACAGATTTAAATACGGGTTGATTTTATCCAGCGCTATGTACGTTCAAATAGCGCTAGGAAGCAAGGGTTAAGTTGGTGAGTCTATTCTCAGTCAGGCGAGCAACGTTCTAATATATTTTAGGACCTGCAAAGTTTTTTCTTGGATCCTAATCGATCTAATTACCGAAATAATATATAACAGCAATATATTCATATTGCAGACATTACTTACACTCCATCGGGTTTACTCTGAGTTTCCTTAGGAATAGAAAAGGAAAAAAAATTGACATTGTTATAGCACTTCTATTTTTTTCCCCTAAATGGAAGGTATTATATTTTTACAATACGAACGAATACAACGTACATAAAAAACTCTTCAAATAAAATGTGACCGTTAATTAGATTTTTAGGGGCTGATGGTCGAAATATACAAAAAAATGGACAAAAATTACAAACACGTTAAATCCTGTAGGTGGTGCAGTGAAGACGTGATTGGGGTGACATAAAGTTGATAATTTATAGATTCCCTGACCAATAAAATTACTAAATTTGACTTGTTTTTTATTTTTTAATATTGCAGAAAATATGCTCGAAAACAATGGGCTCTAAGCAAAGAGTATGACAAAAGGACTGGGTTTGACCTAAATTGTAATATAAGGCGGCCGGCTCCAATTAGCTCGTTGGAACGGCGCATCATCGAGAGATCGATGAGCTGAACTCGGAAGGCAGTTCAGCAGTTCAAAGTCAAACGCGCTGCGTTCGAGGTAATCCATATGATAAATATAGTTAGAACGTATCTCTAAGAGGTTTTTTATTTTTCCCATGTTAGGCTTAGCTTACAATCGCAAAAAATTTTTAGAGAAAGCAAATAAAATGAAACGAGCAAAAGTCGCTACTTTAAATAAGATTGGTGATGCAATGGAAACAAAAAACAGCATAAAATTAAGAATAGCGGTTGCTTTGGAGGAGCACAATTTATCACTTAAAAAGTTGTGTAATGCGTTTAAATTTAAGTTTAAATAATTTAATTTTTATTCAATTATGTATTTCAAAAAATTATTTATTAACATACTAAAATTCTTACTTTTAAATTTTATGACAATATATTATTTAAGAATTTTAATTTGTTTGTCTGTAATCAGTTGATTTTTCGGCATTTTTTATAGATTAATTGTTCATGGCAATCCCAATATTTTCGATTTGGTAAATCAGAAAAATACAGAGGCCAATCGCTCATAACATATCTACTGAAAAAAAAAAAGTAGAAATATCTTCCCCCCTCCCCGTAATTTTTGCTGAAGGCCCAAAGAGTTATACCAATGTACCACTTTGCAAAAATGAGAACCCTCCATTCTCGGCTTGCCATGAACAATTAATTTATTTTTCTATAAAAAATGCCGAAAAATCAATTGACAATATATTATGTAATGGCAAATGTTAAGATTTACTCGTATCATAAAATTTCACATTAAATATTGTCGTAAAATTCATAAGTAAGAATTTACCTCGATGTCTATATGATCATTCTGTTTCATCGACCGTTGCATCGTCCGTTAACTGTCTGCATAGACAGCTTTGATCGATTATGTTTATTTATCAACTTGTTGAAATGATTTGTTAAGTGCAACCTTTTAGCAAATTCACAGATACTTCAAGTTGTAAAGCAGATCGTACGGACAATTGGATAGAGAAATTATAACCGTCTGTGAGTGAAACTGTCTAAGATTTATCTATTCACTCGCACACGATCGAGTATCATCAGAGCCTTCTAGAGTATAGAGCCATAATCAAAATGACCTATTTTTTAGAAGCTTTTTTAGTGGTATAACTTTTCATTGATTTCCATAGGAATCCATAGTAAAAATGGTGTTTTTTAGCTTCAAGTTAATATTATAAAATTCTTCACAATCACATTAACAACATACACCCAAACATAAAATTCACTTTAGAAGTAGAAACAAATCAGCAAATAAATTTTCTGGACATAACAATAATAAAAAATCAAGAAAGAAAACATGAATTTAAGATATATAGGAAAAACACACAAACAGATCACACCATACACCACACTTCAAACCATCCACATCAACATAAAATGTCTGCTTATCGCCATATGATCAATCGTTTAAATAATATTCCTATGAAAGAAATAGATTACATAAACGAAACCAATACCATGAAACTAATAGCTACACAGAATGGTTTTAAAAGTAATATAGTCGATAACATGATTAGGAAATACACACAACAACGTGAATTGAGATCTTATTCCAACCTAACGAGAGAGGAACAAATAAATAAAACATACATAACCATGGACTATACCAAGCCGACAGCAAATCTTGTACACAAAATATTCGGGCAGTATGAATACAACATTGCATACCGCACAAAACACACAATAGAACACCTCACAAAAACTAAAAATACAATAACTGATTGTGAATCAGGAGTATACAGATTAAATTGCAACGACTGCAGTACATTTTATATTGGCCAAACTGGGAGAAATTTCAAAATAAGATACAAAGAACACACACAAGAAATTGGTAAACGTAATATAAAATCTAACTTCGCTCAACATTTAACTCAACACAAACACACACACACCGGCTATCACGATAACTTAACCATTCTTCACAAAATTCCAAAAGGGGAAAAATTAGACAGAATAGAGGAGATGGAGATATATAAACACAAAAACAACCCAATGTTGCTAAATGACCAAATCCCACACAATGACATATACCATTATATATTGCGCGAAATTTAAAGTTTTTAATTCGAATATTTTAAAAAGTTGACGAAGGGAGAATACCCGAAACATGTACTTACTTTAAATAAGTTTTAATAAATAATACCACAGAAAGAAAGTATTCTAAATTGTTTTATTTTATTTAATTTAATTATTTAAAATTCAAATTAATTAAACATTGTGGTATAAGTGCACAAAAATGGACATATTCCAAAAAATAAATAATTAAATATGTTATTAATATATTCGTTGGATACACATAACATACTATTTGCAATTAGTAAAAATATAATTCATTATTATAGATTTATTTGAAGCACGAAAACCATTTTATAATAAGAACACTTTAATATTCGTCTTTATTTAAGTAGGTACGAAATTACATTATATTCTCATTCAAACATAAGGAAGACGTATGTTTTAATAGCAAACCACTTTCGTTATTCACCTAAATTCAAAATAATGATACATATTTGCATTAATGATAAATAATATATCTAAAAACAAAATAATTTAAACTAAAATATGTTATTAACGAATTTTAATTCTTAGTAATTTCTACTCTCTTACATAAATAATAAAGATGTTTGTATTAAAGTAAAATGTTTTTCGTTTTTCATTCAAATTGATTTTAATGAAGTTCATTCCATTAACGATGAATTAATACATTGAATAACAAAAGAATTAAAACTGAAATATTTTAATAATGAATTTAAGCAGGTTAAATTAACACAATTTCTTTAAACAGTACTTTTTTTGTTTAATAAACTTAATGATACTTTATGATACTTTCCAAAATTAAAGAAAATCGCTATCTCATTTTATGTACGTAAAAAAATCGTTAAAATTTAACGGAATAGCTTTCGTTCATATTACCGGATTATTTTTATCCGTGTAGTGAAGTTTAGAAATTGTGTAGCAACATTTAGAAGTGTTTCGAATTCGAAATTAATTCGGCTAAATTAATCAAAATTTTTAAAAGACGGCAAGTTAGATCTTGAATAGGCAAGGCTGGGCAGTAACGAATTACATTTATTTAAATTACAAAATGAAAATACAAATTACAATTTAGAACTTGTATTTTAATTACTCGTTTTCCAAGTAACATCATCTTGTATTTTAATTACTTAAATTCTAAGTAATTGTAATTTGTATTTTAATTACATCAGTTTTTGTAATTCCTTGTTACATTTTTACAAGGCTTATTAAGATTTGATTCCAGAGCCATCAGCATAAAATCTAATGTTAATGATCTTTGTTCTAATAATACGTTTTTTCACTAAACGAATTTTCTCTAACTAACTTCTACCAATTTACAAACGCAAAGTAATTGTAATTTGTATTTTAATTACAAATTTCAATTCAAAGTAATTGTAACTTGTATTTTAATTAATCCACTTGAAAGTATTTAATTGTAGTTTGGTGTAATTCGTAAAAGTATTTTAATTTTTCAGTGAAATGTAATTGGCCCAGCCTTGTGAGTAGATAGGAAGATCTTGTATACTTTTATCTAAGATAAAACAAATCTAGCATAAAATATTTGTCAGATTTTCAGTAGGACTCTGGATCCAGATAATCTCCAATTAACAAAAAGAGCTGGAAAAGAGCTTTACTTAAGAACCTAGGAATTTAGGGGAATCCAAGATCTGTGTTATCCATTTAGAAAAATTGTATTTAACTGAATTTAGTTAAACTAATTTCGACTTAATCTGGATATAAGATGTTAGCAGATCTAGTTTTGTACAAAATTATTTCATTTGCAAGGTCAAAATCAATGAAAAATGTTTCAAACAAATAAGTAGCACTTTATTCTTTAAAATTGATTTAATTTCATTCAAAAAACCGCAAATTTATATTTTACCAGCCTTCATGCTAAAATCCGTTCAAAATATAAAATTGCAATTTTTTGAATGAAATTAAATCAATTTTAAAGGATAAAGTACTACTTATTGGTTTAAAACATTTTTCATTATTTTGATATTTGTAATATAACAATTTTTTCAAAATCTGGATTTTGCTGTTTGAAATGTCGGTTTGCCTTTTGTGCATTACTGAAATGTTTTTGTGAATAATTTAACTTTTACGCCTTTTCTGTGGGCTTCAAGCCACCTCGCGCTGCGACCTAAAAGATCTTTTGTGCCGTTTGAACATGAGGAAATGTCTTTAATTTCAGCTCACTCGTAGAAAAAATATTTTTTCACACATTTTGAATTTTGAGGAATTGAAAATATCTCTACTAATGTAGGAAAATTAATTTTTGGTAGAAGATCTCATCGCAATTCTTCAATGAACCGCTCAAACGTCTCTACGACCGCCAAAACGCAGCTTTCGAGATACGTTTTGCCCGATTCGTCTGCTCGATTTTACGAGCCTATCTTCTCGAATATCACAGAATTGACACATTTTGTAAATAAATAGAGCAATGGAACTTCGATTAAACAAATATATCTATCCAAATGAATCCCGAAATGAACCTCTTAAGTCCATTTACAACTCAACTCTATCTCAATCGCAACACAATCCTAAACGCAATTACCAAATTAACGGCCATCCCAGCCATCAATTATATCACCAAATTGACCCTTAATCCACTTTCAAATCAACCATTAACTGAACTCCAAATCAATCTTTAGATAATTTCCAAACGAACAACTTACACGCCAATGCAAGCTGACTTAATCCTAATTCTAAGTAATATTAACTTAGCTATACCCAAATCTCAACCCAATCCCAAAATTAACTCGATTCGAAAGCTACATGAGTGTAAGAACCCAACTCAATCTAACCTCCCACTAAACCCTAAACTCGACATCAAATAATCTCTGACCGAATTTCTATTTCAAATCCAATTCAAACCCTACACGCAATCATGCCGGCATACGTAACATCGTACAAACACCTTAAACAATCAATCCATCATACCATTATTTCATTATACCATCATGAAACTATATGTGACGTCGAACTATCACACTATCACTCCATTATGTATACCTTACGATCAATCCACCACACCTTCATAAGATCATACCATTATATTATCATAAAATTGTACCATCGTACCATCATACAATCATATAACCGTCAGAACATTATGCCGTTATACCATCATACCCTCATAACATCACACCATCATTCTAGAATAAATACCATCATACCATCGTACGTTGTATCATATATACAATTTGTACCATCACACAATCATACAATAATGTCAATTCATCATCAACAACACACAATCATACAATCTTATATACTGTAAGATGGTATATATGATAGTATGATTGTGTGTTGATCATACAATCATACCATTATACCATCATGCCAACATACCATTATACCATCATACAAATTTTACACTTGGACCTTTTACATTTCAAATTGAACCCTTAACAAATTATATGAATGGCCAATTAGGGTGGAGCTTGGCCATTTCTTAACCGATTATGATGAATTTAGTCGTTTCCAACAAATAGATGGAAATGTGAGCCAAAAATTATTTTTACACGAGTTTGTGAGAAATATGTCAATATCGCTTCTATAATACATATTGTCTATTTAGGTTTCTGCGAATCCTGCAGCTGTTGAGGATTTTTTAAGATAGCCTAAACATAATATTTCAATTCAAACCGATCAAGATTATCTCCGTAACAATATTCAAGTTCCATTAGAAGCTTTTCTTGCAAATCCTTCGCTTTATAATTTGGATTATATTTTCTGACTATTTGCTGTCAGAGCGGTAAATTTGGCCTTGTTAAGAAAAATTAATTATGTAGCGGACACGCGACTCAGTACTGAAACAAATAACGGTAGTGCTGTTTTTCAGAATTAGAAATATTATTTTAAATCCTCATTCCCAATCTCGAATTTTATCATACACGGTAAAAAATAGCAAAGTTACGCCCAACTTGGCAATATTCCAGAACTTTTTCAAAAATCATTTTAAAATCCCATTACTATGGCACTTGTTTTTGTGTGCCATTAAAAACAGGACAAGTTCTATCTTAACTGACCATATTTCAGAATTTCACCTAATAATCATTTTAAAATCCCAATACTAGTCTACATATCGGGAATTGTCATAATCGGAAGTCAGTGAAGTTAACCCGAGCCCGAAATTTTGGTTCATTTCTCGGATAAAATGTAGCCATCCCGAAAAAGTGTAAATTTTGTAAAAAGTGTAGGCTCATCCCGAAACAAATGTTATAATTAAAATGTATCTATCACGAAAAAAATCATGTTTAAACCAAATTAAAACTAATAAATTTCTTAAAAAATATTTGTAATCAAAAATATAAATACAAATTCATATATGTGTCTATTAAAAGCAAAACATACTCTTCCACCAAAAATTTTTTATTTGAGATACAGATGGCATTAGATTCGGAATGTTGAATACTATCATATGAAAACCACTATGTATTACGAAATCAGTCTTATCCATTTCAAAAATGGCATTCAAAAGTGCTATTGGAATCAAAACGTTATCTTATCCTACAAAGAATTTACAGCAAAACCTTACCTTATCCATCTAAAAAAAATTACAACATAATATACCTTATCCCTAATAATGTTATGTTCTAAATTTTTATTCATGAAGCACAAAATACATTTTTATCCCGTTACAAAAAAATAAAAAAATATTTCATCGTTTTCTATAATTATGCAGTTATAGTCAGTATTAATCTAGATGTTTTAAAGTGTAGTCTCATTTTTAACTAAATTAATATTTTAACCCATTAAAATGAGTGATAATAGTTTTGCAAAAACTGTTACAAATGGTGAAAAAGCACGGAAAGTAACAGTCAACAGATCGAACTGGCAGAGGGAACAGCGAAAGAGAAATAGCTACAGACAATTTATTTGAAAGCATGTTTTAAAATCTAAATGAAATCGAATTTATTTTAGGTATATTCGTAAATCACTGCCGAAAATGCCAAAATGCTCCCATAGTGGACACGTTTACCATTGTAAACGGATAAAAGGTTTCGATGCATTAAGTTTTTCCGACTCATTCTACGGATGCACAAATAAAGTATCCCAAGATGCTTTCATTCTAATGCATACAAAAATAAATGTTCCAAAACGAAGACGAGGTAAAGGTGGGCCTCCAAAAAAATTTAGTGTGCAATATCTAATGCGAAAACGAAATTCTAAACTGGTTAGAATATGTCAAACCAGCTTTGCAAATATTTTGGGGATAACGAAAGTGCGAATAAAAGGGGTAATTAAAAGGCATTTCGAACAAAATACAGCACCAGCGGAAAATCGTGGAGGCGATCGCATTTCTAATAAATTTGTCGAAAAACGCGAGGCTATTATCAATTTTGTTAAACGATTTCAGGTATTTCAATTTTCTATAGGTTTCTTAATTTTATTTTATTATTTCGATTTTTTTTAAGGTCTTAGAAAATCATTATTGCCGATCGCGGGTACAAAGGCAATACATGTCTGGGGAGCTTTCTATTAATAGACTCTACAGAATATTTGTAAACGATTTTCCAGATCTAGTAGTAAAAAGGAGTTATTTCCGATACATATTTAACCGCAATTTTAATATCGGGTTTAAACCACCATCGTGCGATATATGCAGCACTTGCCAATCTCTGAAGGAACAACTCAAAGCTGAAACGGACCCGCAGAAAAGAAATTTATTGATGACGACGTTAAGGGTGCACAAATTACGTGCAAAAGCATTTTACGGGTTGGCCAAGGAGGAAAAGGAATACATAGAAACGTTTTCCTTTGATTGCCAAAAAAATATGTTATTGCCGAAAGTGGCTGACCAGGCAGCCTATTACAGCAGGCAGTTGTACTTGTACAACCTTGGGGTTGTTCAAGGTACTTCGAAAGCTCACCTTCAAAAAGAAAATGTGTTTCTCTATCTTTGGACAGAGAACGAAAGGCCCAAAGGATCTAACGAAATCGCCTCAGCCATTTACCACAGGCTTCAACATTCCACATTTAGTAGCAAAATTTCGAAAATCAGGCTTATATGTGATGGTTGTGGGGCGCAAAATAAAAATACCACTATGATGGTAATGTGCTCTTATTGGCTAAGCTTGGAGGCTCCTCGTCACATAACCGAAATCGAGATTGTATTCCCTATCCCTGGACACTCCTTCATTCCCCCGGATAGAGTATTCGCCCAGTTGGAAAAAAAAGTTAAAAGGAAAGAGGCAATAGTTAAACCGGAGGAATACTTCGAGCTTTACAAGGAGAATGGGACAATTATTAGATTGGGAGATCTTGATTGTAAAATTAGGGATTGGAAAAATGCAGCAGTTACAACACTAAAGCCACCTGGTCAGTGGCATTTTAAATTCAATGCGTCGAAAAGATTTTCGATAAATCGTCTGCCCAACAAAACGGTCACTATTCGTGGAGACATAGCTTACCTGTCGGACGTAGGTATAGCCAAATCAGTCGTAAAGAAAGGAAAATCTTTACAAAATATGATTGTGAGCATTCTTCCTCTCAACGTGCCGGTAAAAGTAGAAAAACTTAAGGACGTCGAGCAATTACTGAAAAAACACTTCGGTGAAAATTGGCGGGCAAATCAAGATCTTACCTTTTACAAACATGTACTAGAGGAAACTTATTTATCGCAGGTAGAGGAAGAAATATGTGAGGCAGCTGAAGAAGAGGAAATCGATCTTAGAGTTTAGTTTTATGAGTAGCTAGACAATCAAAAGTGCGATGAAGTCAGACACTTTATTTTAAGTTAAAAACAGCTTTAATTTTGTATTAAAAAATGTGATATGTTAAATACTTTTTCTTTTATAACTGAAATAAAATATATTGACAAAAGATATCAGTTTTTTATTCCCTTACAGCAGATTCGAATCAAAACAAACCTTATCCATATCGGTTTATTGCAAACTCTACCTTATCCGTTGGTAAATAGCAAAAGCATCCTTATCCATTTTTTATTTGATTTTTTCTCCGACTTCATTAATTTAAAATACCCGAGGCATAATTTTTTAATTGTAATTTACTGTTCTTAATTGTTAAAATGTATAAAACCTGCGGATTTTCTTATAATTTAAAAATGGGAAGATATTGCCATTTTTCTCAAAATGACTTAAGATGGACAAGAGCATGTTTTGCTTTTAACCCACACATATGTACTAATTTATGTTCTGTTGGTAGTGTAGTCATTTACTATGAAGAAACCTTAAATTTCATACATCCAATATCAGAGATATTGCTTAATGGATTTTATATAGGCGGATACGCCATGATACTAGATAAGAGCTGGCCAGCACCCCAGGTTCTTATGTATGATAGGTACAAAAATATGTTTATGAAAAATTTGTATTTTTAGTGTAGCGTATGTGATATGTGAAAACCTTAAATTATATACAGCCAATACTAATTGTTTAGGTTTGTGTCTTGACTAAAGTGTAGCTTTCCAGAAACTGTGTATCTATTTCTTAAAATGTAGCACCATCCCGAAGAGCAAAAAATTCTTTAAAAACGTAAGCGATTAGAAAAAAATCTAAATTAAAAGAATACGTTATTCAGAATAATTTAGAAAATAAGGTTTATTAAAAAATAAATTTTGAAAGTTTCTGAATCAATTTAAATTTTATAAATCCTTAAATTATATAGAGCCAATTATACAGATAAATCTAATAAGGATTTTATATGGCCAGTTAGGCAATAACAATATCAAGAGGCCATAAGCCCCGCCAGACCCATATCATGGGGATAAAACCATTTTTTTTTTTTTAATTTTCCTAAATCAATTTCTTATACATAATAAGATAAATTCTTAAATTTTATGGTGATAAATCTGTGCGGCAGGGTTTTTATCTATATTTAACTAAATGTGAGGTTAAGTATTAAATTTAACCGGTTGTAATTTGTTTTTTCCGGTAAATAACAATTTGGGGATTTATTTCGACTGTGTTCGGATTGCGTATTGTTGGTATGTAGGCGGATAGGTCATCATATTTTTCCCATCTAATATTTACTTTACCGTAACAAACCTAATGACCTTCCGAAGTCTTTGGATACTTAATAACTGGGCCTTCGTGAATAAAAGTAATAACCGCTGTTACTTAATACTCATTATTATCAAGTTTTATAGAAGAAATACTAGAGATAAATCTAATACGAATTTTTGATGGCCAGTTAGGCAATAACAATATCAAGAGGCCATGAGCCCTTCAAGCTCATATGTTGGGGTAAAATCATTTAAAACTTGTAACACTTTCTGAACATAAATTAGTAAGAATTAAAATTCAAAAGTTCAAAATTGTATTGTTATACAGTTGCATACTTCAAAAATCTCTATTTTTATGAATTTTATTGGATATAACGGTGAACCTATCACAAAAAAAAAATCGTCTTGCACTAGAACACAGTTTAGAAAAAAATATAAGTTTACTGCCCCCCATCCCTCTGCTACAAAGAGTATTACAGTTTATTTACTAAAAATTAAATAAATAATGAATAAAGTATTAAAGAAAGAAAAGAGAATTTAAAGGAATTTTTTTCCTCGTTGTTTCCGAACTTGTCCGAAACTTTCAGATTTTGAGTTGTGCATATTGTAGTACATTGGTGTTGTTTTATTGTTGAGATTTAAATCGTTCGTCTTTTTGCGTAAAATAAATAGTTTTTTTTAAACTCCGACCTCGGCTTTTTCTTGAACATCCCATCAAATCGTTTTTGAATATTTATCGACCTTTGCTTGTACAGGGACACCCTATAAAATTGTTTTACATTTATTCTGACCTTTACTTTCTTTCGGACATCCTTTAACACGGATTTTAATTTTTTTGGCTTCTATATTTCGTTATTTTTTGTTTGTTTCGTATCTCGTTAAAACGAAAAATTAATAAAATGAATCCAAAATTTTATAATAATAGAAAAAAAACCATAGTTTTATCGAACGTAGTCTTGAGATTGCTCTGCAATCATTAGCTCTCCCAATTTGTCAAGTGACAAAATCGGAGACAAAGGAAATAAAATTGCTTTGCCAGGAACTTCATATTAAAAATAACAAAAGCAATCGAATTTTGATTTATAACATGTGTAGTACGAAATTGCGTCATAATTTAAACTTTTCTGATCATTTGGTTGCCGATATATGTTTTAAAAATGGTATTTCAAAGGGCTTATCTGTGAAAGTCACTAACGTGAGTACTGAAAACGTAATTAAAATTAACCCACATATAAATAATAATTTTAGAGATTGTACTAAACTTTTATCTGCTGTTAATGATCTAAATAATTCTCAATTAGTTAAAAGTAGTAGTTCATTTGTATACAATAATGATTTTGGTATTAAAGGAAAATACCAATTAACTTCTAGAAATATATTATTGCAACCGCCTAAATCAATAAAAATACTCTCCGTTGAAATTTTGAAACCACCATATACCATTATAAATTTACCGGAAAGCAACAATATTGTCTGTTCTGACAATGTTATAAGCGTTAATGAACAGCTGGTCAACGAAACTTTGAAAATTGTAGAAGACGGTCAAGTTATGGATCGTGAGATACCTGATTGTGTAATCAATAATAGCGAGGACGAGTTTAAAGTGGTTCATCGAACATCTCCAAAAGTGACTGTAAAATCTAAGAACAATACTCTGGTACCGAAACCTAACATTTTTCATAAAAAAAATATTAAGTTTCATTTAATGGACTATCAGGTAAACATTTCTGAAGATGTATGGAAAAGAATATACAACCAAAAGGAAAAGAAACCCGACGAATATCAGTACACGTACCACATTTCTTCTCAATTAACTCAGTTATCTGGTTGTTTAATAAACATAAAGGGATATGATGTAGCTCAAAAACATTTAACCATTAGAGCATATTGCGGACACAAAAATAAAAATCAATCGTGTAGAATATATAAATTAATCAATTCTAACGTTTCATTGGGAATTTTTGTTGTGTACAGTAACCTTCAAATCATATCATAGAGAGCTGTACATAATATCATAGAGCGTTGTACAAAGACAAGTTGATTCGCAATTCGGTAGAAATAGTTTCAGAGAACTTAATCAACGAAGAAGATTTAATTTAGTAAAAAAAAACTAATACTGCAAGATTACTAAAAGACAAACGAGTATTGAATAAAATAAGATCTGAAAATTTATTAGCTAACGACAACCACTCCGATGACATCGAGGATGTGCATTTGGAAACAGAAAAAAACTGATATTATTAGAGATGAATGGTACATTAGGCAAGTGGGGAGGGATCCATTATGTGTTACGACTTGTAGCAAAATGTAATGTTCAGTCCTTAAAAAAATTAAGGAACAATCTAAAGACCTAGATTTAATCGTTTATTTAGACGCGACAGGCGGACTTATTCGAAAGCCTTATAAAACTTATAAATCTGTCATGTATTACGCTCTAGTGCTACCGGTTAAGTCTAACGAAAAAGATACAGCTATTCCCTTCCCTCTAAGTGATATGATTAGCTCAAGCCATAATACTCGCACTATTGAAAACTGGCTTAGAGAATTCGGTTAATTGTAGAAGAACATTTAAAAAAATGGCCAATTTTCAATACCGTAGTTGTCGATTTTTCTTACGCTGAGATTCATTCGGTTCTAGGCGCCTTCAACCGAATGGATTTATTAGAATACTTAAACACGACTCATAAGTGGGCAACTAATACTAAATACAATAAGTCCACAGACGAAGTGGTAAAAATACATTTATTATGATAATGCTTCATGATAATGCTCACATATTTCTCATACAATTGCCAAAGATATTAATAAACATTTCGAGAGACTCCAACAAGTAAATAAATTTGTTAAAGAAATCATGGCTTCAATGATAGTTGCCAATAATTATCAAGATCTTAACCAAATATGGCAGAGATTTGCACTTTTATTAATAACAAAAACCATCACCGTCTATGTGAAATGTGCATTCGAAAATTGAATAGCTTTAAATGCCCTGAATAACGCAAAGTTCAAATTGGTTATTGTTGAATATGCATTGTTAATTTTGTATACTTCAATGTTAGCATCACTGTTTGTATTAAAGTGATGCAACAAATTAAACAAAGTCGGCGTATTGTATTCTATTCACAACGTAGTTAACTAGTTAGTTTAGTTTTTGTTTTTTTTTGTATATACAAAAAGGATGTATAGCGCAGTTTTATTCTAAACATAAATAGCTCTAGGAAAAGGGCCGCCATTATAAATATATAATTAAACAGCTTCGGTTTTATTATTTTGTGTTCCGACGTTTATTACCAATAAACGTTTGTTCCGGGAATTCTCATAGTTTAGCTGTGGTTGAACTGGACATTTAAAACCTCAACAGGTTATGGGCCTAGGTCGCAGCCCAGAGTAATCCCAGCAGCTTTAAAAGTAATAGCTATTTAATTAGCCGATCGTCGTATCGAATATATTTAATATAGAAAAGTATTCTTGATCAAAATATACCGTCGAACATTCTAGAACATTCGAATTACGTCACGTAAGCAGTTAGTGTGAATTCGATATGCGTGCGAATGTTTAAATTGTGTTTAACAAAAATCGAGAAATTGTTTTAACAATGGAATCTAAATTCGATTTAAATGCTCGTGAAGACAGTCATTTTGTTGGTGTAAAGTTAAATGATTCCAACTACAGATTGTGGAAATTTATTTAATTTAATTTCATGTCAAGAGGATTGACAGACAATGCAGCAGGAAAAGTACCAGCGATCGATGCATCACCAGATACTTTGGCAAAGTATAATCAAAATGAAGGAAGAGCATTAATAGCATTAATGAATTCGTTAGATACAGAACGTGCCAATCTGGTATTAGGATGTTCTACAGAAGAAACAGCCGTAAAGCAAATACTAGATAAATTAAGCAGCATCTACGAAAAGAATTCCGAAATACGTGTGATGATACTGTATGAAGAGTATTTTACTATAAGGATGAAAAATGAAGAAAATGTCGCTGGACACATTTCCAGAGTTAATCAATTGGCTTCAGAGATTGAGCAACTAGGTGAGAAATTATCTGATAAATTGAAAATGATTCGGATCATTAGCAGCTTACCATCAAGGTTTAACAACTACAAAACAATTTGGTATAACACAAAAGAAACGAGATCAATTGATACATTGATGTCGTCGTTGATGTTAGAAGAGGATAATTTGAAACGTATCAGCAGTGAACAAGAAATGTCGTCGTCGTCCGATGTAGCCTTTATTGCAAAATCAAAATTTGATAAAGGTAAAAAGAAGCCAACGTCGAACATTTATGAATTAAAGAAGAAAACGAATTATCATTCGTGTAACAAAATTGGACATTGGGCCAAAGAATGTCCAACGAAGAATAATTTATCATCGATAAGCAAAAATGATGATAAGAAAGGAGAATCAGCCTGGTGTGGCGTCGTCCAAACAACCAGAGGTTATGATACTAATTATTGGTATGCTGATTCAGGTGCGTCCAGCCATATGACTTATCATCGTGATTGGTTCCATGAATTACACAGATTCAAAGAAAAACGCGTCGTTGAAATAGCCAACAACCATCATTTGGAAATACAAGGAGTTGATACAATATTAGTTGAAGCCCGAGTAAACAATCAGTGGGAGCCACGTCGATTAATAAATGTATTGTATGTTCCAAATATTTGTAAAAATTTGTTGTCAACAGCAGTTTTAACAGGTAAAGGCCTAAATGTTTTAATTAATAAAACTGGATGTAGAATAATGGACCAGACAAACAGTGTTGTAGCCATAGGTGACCGGGACAGCAATAATCAACTGAAAATGAACATAAGATTGCATGTTAAAGAATATGCAAATGTAGCAGCAGTATCACTTCAACATTGGCATCATCGATTGGGTCATATAAATGTCGATTCAATTAAGAAAATGTGCAAAGATGGTTTGGTCAAAGGCGTCGATTTATCAGACAGAGACAATTTTTTTTGTGAGGATTGTCAACTGGGTAAAATGACACGAGTAAGTCATAAAGTTTCAGCGAAACGAGAAGCAACTATAGGCGAATATATGCATGCAGACTTATGTGGTCCAATGGAAGAAATAGACATTGGTGGTTATCGTTTCTTCATGTTGATCAAAGACGAGGCAACAAGTTTTCGATTTGTGTACCTGTTAAAATCGAAAGATGAAGTTTTTGATTGTCTTACATCATTCATTCCAATGGTTAACAATATGAATGGTTCCAGTATAAAGCATTTCCGATTCGACAATGGAACGGAGTTTCTAAATAAAAAGGTCAAACAGCTGTTGTCAAAGCACGGAATTCAAATCGAAAATATAGTCGCATATACGCCGGAACAGAATGGTCGAATTGAACGTGATAACCGTACAATTCAAGAATGTGCTCGAACAATGTTAATCTCAAGTAATTTACCGAAAAATCTGTGGTCAGAAGCAGTTCGTACAGCAGCGTACTTATTAAATCGTTCAACAAACAACACATGTATCGGCAGCACGCCATATGAAAAATGGTTTCAAAGAAAACCAGAATTAGATCATGTGAAAATTTTTGGTACGGAATGTTTTCTTAATATTCCAAAACAGACGGGGCGAAAGAAGTGGGATCCAAAAGCAAAAAAGGTATATCTAGTTGGATACGAGCCCACAATTAAAAATTTTCGTTTGTATGATGCGGAAAACAGGAAAATCATCACTGGTTGCGATGTTCATTTTAACGAATTAAAAATGATGTCATTTGTTATAAGAAATGATGAATACGTCGTAGAAGCAGATGATAAAGCCGATGTAAGCCATGAAAAAGAAGTTTCATCAGCTAGAAGTTCGACATCATCAGTGTTTGAAGATGCAGAAAACGGAGATGAGACAATCATCATTATTGGTTCAGATGAAGACAATCATGTAAGCCAACGTGAAAATCATCGTTACGATTTACGTAAAGAAATTAAGGCACCAGTTCGTTTAATTGAATCAGGTCTTTCAGCAATCATTAGAGAACTAAGAACATATGATGAAGCAAACCAATCAGAAGAAGCAGAGAAGTGGAAGTGTGCAATGGACGAAGAATATAACTCATTATTGCAAAACAATACGTGGATGTTAGTGAATAAGCCGGATTATCAAAAAGTGATCGATAACCGATGGGTATTTAAAGTAAAATACAACACAGACGAAACAATAGATTGATTTAAAGCTCGGTTAGTGATCCGTGGTTTCGCGCAACGATATGGTATTGATTATGAAGAGACATTCAGTCCAGTAGTTAAATTTACTTCGGTTCGTGCAATTTTATCATTAGCAGCAATGAATAATATGCAAATAAAACAGTTCGATGTGAAAACGGCGTTTTTATATGGTGATCTTAAAGAAACAGTGTATATGCAACAGCCTATTGGTTACGATGACAATAGTGGGCGTGTATGTAAATTGGTTAAAGGTCTATATGGCCTTAAACAAGCTTCAAGATGCTGGAATCAAAAATTTAGTGCATTCATCCGTCAATTTGATTTCAAAATGTGTAACTCAGATTCGTGTGTGTTCGTTCGACAGAAGAACAATAAAATAACAATCGTAGCCATATATGTTGATGATGGTTTGATAGCGTCGAATGATAAAGAAGAAATAAAATCAGTGATTTCTTATTTAAAAGAACACTTCGAAGTAAAAGAGCTCGAAGTAAAGTGCTTTCTGGGGTTGCAAATTGAATGGTCGTCGAATGGTTCAATTAAAGTTCATCAAGAAGCGTACGTTAAAAAGGTATTGAATCGTTTCAATATGTGTGAAAGCAAACCCGTATCAACACCAGCTAATCCTAATCAAAATTTGGGTGACTTTGTAAATGAAGAGATATATACAAATTTTCCTTATTGTGAAGCAGTTGGAAGTTTGATGTATTTATCCGTTGGTACCAGACCAGGGTGGTCATTTTGTGGTGCTATATCACATTTAGTGATAAAACTGTGATAAACTGACATTTGTCGTAGCTTACTGCGGTCCCATCTTGGATGAACAACGTCACGTCGTATAATGATTTGAATGAAAATGACCACAGTATCTTCCGTCTTACTTTTACAAGTGGAAAAAATTGTTTATTTTGTTGTTTAAATTTTTTTTATATGGAGTTTGGTTAAAAACACCTCTAATCAAAATTTCAAAAAATGAATGAAATTTACATTGACGCGAATGATAAGTAAATGATATTTATTAACAAAATAATCATTTATATATTATTGAAATAAAATTAATGGATTATTGTTAAATTTACAGGAAAACGGAATATAAAAATCAACAATTATTTTAGTTTTGTGTAGTAAATTGTATGTTAAAAGAACCATTCTAGTAGCCTAGAATAACAAATTTCACAAAAACAATCATCCTTCTAACAGAAATGGACAAAAAATAAGGAATTCTTAAACGAAAATCAACAAAAACCATCTGACATAACCTCACAAAATGCAAATAATGGTCGGTGTTTAAACATGAAATTCTAATAAATCAAAGGGTTTTCTAATTATGTTAACTTAAAAATATAATAATTAGTCTTTTGTTAATCAACCATTTTGGTTTGCAGTTCGTATCACAGTAATTTTCATTCATTTTTTTTAAATTTTAAATTAATTTTTTTATATCAAACTACATTGAGTTTGATCGAAAGCAACTAAAGTTTTAAAAAAATGAATGAAAATTACCATGATACGAACTGCAAACCAAAATTGTTGATTAACAAGACTATTTGGCTTTGACTTTCAAGTCAGTAGGACGTTAAACTTTTTTCTTTAGTTAATTTATTGAATTTTTTCACAATTTTTATTTTAAATTGCGAGTTATGCCGCTGTTAATCCGTTAAATCGATGATGTCCTTGCCGAGGTCCCTTGACGGCGAGTAGAAAGAGTATTCAAGCAGAATCTAAACGGAGGAATATCCAGCATTTTGTGAGGTGTTGTGATCCTGGCTAATTCCATTAATTTTTGTTTTTTAACACATAGTTTGTTAATTATGTGGTTCATCATTTGCTGTACACTACATTATAAATGAGCTTATACGCTCAAAATCTAGTGTATAACATGGAGAAAACCTTCGTGATTATAAATAAATAAATAAATAATTATTATATTTTTAAGTTAACATAACAAGAAAATCCTTTGGTATATTAGAATTTCATGTTTAAGCACCGACCATTATTTGCATTTTGTGAGGTTATGTTAGATGGTTTATGTCGATTTTCGTTTAAGAATTGCTTATTTTTTGTCCATTTCTGTTAGGAGGATGATTGTTTTTGTGAAATTTGTTATTCTAGGCTACTAGAATGGTTCTTTTAACATACAATTTAATACACAAAACTAAAATAATTGTTGATTTTTATATTACATAGTAATATAAAAATCAACAATTGAGGTTACGTGTCAAATCATCACTTTGATTCATTGCTTTCCCCTTAAAATTCATTTTGCAGTGTTGTCATTTTGTGGTAATATATCACATTTGGCGATGCTATGCGAAAAATAAATTGTCGTAGCTAACTATGGTGTTGTCATGGATGAATATTGTCACGTCGCATAATGATTTAAATGAAAAAGACCACAACTTCTTCCGTCTTACTTTTACAAGTGGAACAAAAAAAAATTATTTTGTTGTTTACATTTGGTTTATATGGAGTTTAGTTAAAAAAAGCTCTAATAAAAATACCAAAAACGAATGAAATTTACATTGACGCGAAATATAAATGAATGATATTTATTAACAAAATGATCATTTATTTATTTTTGAAATAAAATTAATGGGTTATTGTTAAATTTACAAGAAAAATGAAATACAAAAATCAACAATTATTTTAATTTTGTGTAGTAAATTATTTGTTAAAAATCAAGGTATGTATACAGAAAAAATAGGTAGTATATTCCCGTGTCTCATTTTTGTCTTTCTTTGCGCATTACGTCACGTGGTGTAGTCAAAAAAACATATTTGTATATGAAGTTTGGCGGTTTTTTGATTAGTATTTTTAAATAAATCAAGAATAATCGTAATTTTTTTTAACAAACCGTATTTACAATTGATAATGATAGTTTACCGAGACCCTTTTTATGCTTTATATTTTTTTATGGTCCAAATATTTGAGAAATAATTCATTCGAGTATATAATGTCTAAGATAAATGGAAAAAAGGGTAGACAAAATTATGAGTACATAACATAAAACAATTAAATTATTAAATGTTTTTGGTCATTTGAACATATGTACGTACCAATTATTAAAATTTTTATTTCTTTACGTTATGTACTCAAATTTTTGCCATCTATTTTCGTTTGGCTTCAAATTATTGGTATCCACGTACCTATTCAAATATTATGTTCATATTCAACGTTAAATATAAATGTAAAAATATATTAAATAAAAATTCAGTTCACAAATTATTGTTTAGAAAAAGGAAATTAATTCATTTATTGTGTTATGGTTTTCGCTACAAATAAATCAATACATCCATTCACTGTTTAGTGTTCTATATGTGTTCTTAGCAGAAGTATAACTGATAGTTTTGTTGCAATAGGAATTATTCAAATTTAGGATATTTAAAACCGAACACTCCCAAATTTTTGAATTAAATAATTAAAATCTAAACGTTCTCTGCATTTAACAGAAAAATTTTACTCATAACTTCCGAAACTTGTTATGCAATGTGCTCAAACAGTCTGCTCTAGACACGAATATTAAAACATGCCTATTTTCGCGATTTAATTCCAAAAGTATTGCAGTATGTAACTAAAATAAAAATTGAAATGTTTAATTTTAACATAAAGTCGAAAAACAATTACATATTGGCAAGAATAAAAAAAAATTCATTTATTTTCCATTTATGTATTTAAAAAATTAATAAAAATATCACGAAATTCCATATAAATATCAGCATTTTTGACAACACGTGACGTCAAATTGCGAAGAAAGCATAGCAACAGCATGCGCAATATTGTACCTTTATTTTCTGTATATCTTGGTTAAAAATTACATTCTAGTTGCCTAGAATAACAAATTTCTTCGGGAGCTCACAATAGCAAAGGACAAAAAAATATTCTTAAACAAAAATCAACATAAACCATCTGACATAACCCCACAAAATGCAAATATTGGTCAATGTTTAATCAAATTCTAACAAACTAAAGGTTTTTCTTGTTATGTTATGTTAAAAATATATTAATTGGTCTTTTTTCAATCGACAATTTTGTTTTGCACTTCGTATCATAATAATTTTCATTCATTTTTTTGAAACTTTAATTTGGTTGTTTTTGATCAACCTCCAAATAGTTTGATGGAAAACAACTAAATTGGGATATTAAAAAAATGAATGAAAATTATCATGAAACCAAGTACAAAATAAAATTGTTGATTGACAAAGGACTGATTATTATATTTTTAACATTTTATTTAAATAATAAACATCTTTGCATTAATGTATTACTTTATCATCACACAAATAGCACTTCATATAAAATTTTCATATAATGTCATTTGAGGTTATGTGGAAACGTCAACTTATCACTTTGATTCATCATTTTCCCCTTAAAATTCATTTTGCAGGGATGTGTTTGTAGACTCTCTCCATTTTTTTATATCACACAAAAAAAGTCTCCACTAGTGATATAAAGGTGTGATATAGCACCACAAAATGACCACCCAGATATAAGTTATGCCGTTGGTGTAGTCAGTCGTTATTTGGACAAGCCAAATAAAAGTCATGTTGCAGCCGTGAAAAGAATTTTAAAATACATCAAAGGAACAGCCAATAAAGGTATTGTTTACAAAAGTAATGATAATTTTGATCTGATTGGTTACAGCGACGCCGATTACGCTGGTGATAATGAAACAAGAAGATCAACAAGTGGTTATATGTTTCATTTGGGTTCAGGCGTCGTTAGCTGGGCATCGTCACGACAACAGTCAGTTTCAACGTCAACAACAGAATCAGAGTATGTTGCAGCGTGTCAGGCGATCAAAGAATTGGTTTGGTTAAAGATTTTAGCAGCCGAATTAAATCCAATTCAATTAATCGAGGCAAAGTTCTACATGGATAATCAAAGCGCAATCAGGTTGATCAAGAACCCAGTATTCCACAAAAGGACAAATCACATCGATGTACAGTACCATTTCATCCGAGAAAAGTTTCAAGAGGGTCAATTTGAATTGGAATACGTCGATACAAATGAGCAAATTGACGATATATTTACCAAAGCATTAGTAAAAACACGTCATAATTATCTGTGTAATTTAATGAATATAAGTGAATAGATTTACTGTTTTGATTATTAAATTAAATTTAAAATTAACGTAAATTTTAAATTAAAGTAGAATTTTAGTTTAAACCCACATTGTTCAGTTTGTTATTTAAGTTTTTTTTGAAATTTTAAATGTAACAATGAGTGGGAGTGTTGAATATGCATTGTTAATTTTATATACTTCAATGTTAGCATCACTGTTTGTATTAAAGTGATGCAACAAATTAAACAAAGTCGGCGTATTGTATTCTATTCACAACGTAGTTAACTAGTTAGTTTAGTCTTTGTTTTTTTTTGTATATACAAAAAGGATGTATAGCGCAGTTTTATTCTAAACATAAATAGCTCTAGGAAAAGGGCCGCCATTATAAATATATAATTAAACAGCTTCTGTTTTATTATTTTGTGTTCCGACGTTTATTACCAATAAACGTTTGTTCCGGGAATTCTCATAGTTTAGCTGTGGTTGAACTGGACATTTAAAACCTCAACAGTTATAAATGAAACTAGTCAACTTAATGATTCAGACAGAGATACTGAATTGACTAAACATGATTTTTCCTGCCCAATTTATAAACAGAGTCCATTCTACAATGATTTAAACGATATTAGCTAAAGTCTACATCTAAATAAATTGGAACTAAATGAAGAAGGTCCCTTGAATAGTTTGTGTAATACAAAATATCACAATATATTTCTAAAGAAATATGCCGTAGTATTACCACTTGTTACAGGTATACTACGTAATGGAAGCCGAATAAGTAACGGTCACGCAGAAAATTACTTTGCGTTTTTAAAAAGGCGGTTTTCACTAACGAGCCGGACGCTCGAAGTAGGTAAAATGCCATTAAAGGTTGGTCGTTTGGTACGCGATTTAAACCAGCGAAACAAAACAATCTGTAAACAAATATTTTATTCTGTACCAAAATTTTCGGTAACACATCAAAAGGCAATATCCCCTCATTCCGACCACAGTCTCCTCGATATTCAAAACTGTCAATCAGTATGGAAAAGGAAGAGTTCTTATGTATCTCCTTTAAGCTGTAAAAAGAAGAAAATCAGCTTTGACTTTAATTTTATAAATAATTTTACGGGTTTTACAAATGATGAACAAAAGATCACTACAATGGCGACATTAAGCCAAAACTCGTCAGATACACCAAAAAAAGCCAAAATAATAAAGCCTAAATCAATTTTTAAAAGACACATTAATGTTAGGTTACCGCTTATTAGAAATGCTCTTAACACGTGTAGTTTTTACAAAAATTCTTGTGCTATTGATTCGGCCCTTCAAGCAATCGCTTTGTCCGTTCAAAAAGACGATTTTTTTTTAAACATTTGGAAAATGACCGAATCAAACCATTACTACAATCGCTAATAAATAGTGATTTGTAAAATAAGCAAAGTTATGCTGTAAAGTACCCCAAATAAAAGGATGCCTTCAGGAATGTGGAAAATAACCAATTTTTAGGAAATCTGGTCAAAAATTCACAAGCTGCCATTTTACAATGTTAGAGAGACAAGAGAATCCACAATATTGCTTGAAGTAATGGTATCGCTGCTTGCTTTTGCCGTGCCATATTTGCAGAAATTTGATGTATCCTCGTTTTGTACAATGACACCCTGTTGTAAATGAGCTCCTGCTCAAAATAGAGTGTCTCTAAATTTAAGTTCATAATAAATAAATAAATAAATAAATTCATGATTTAACTAAATTTTATGAAATTAGAAAAGAACTGTTAGTCCAAATGTCAAGGTTTTCATCTGATTGTACCACAGAGCTCTTGAATGTTTGTAAACACATTTTCCAAAAATTTCCAAGTTCAGAAGTATTGTTAGAATGTTCTAATGAGAAATGTCTACTTAAGGAGCGAGAAAAACGGCCGATTATTTATTTGGATACCGAATTGTACAAAACATTAGGAATTTCAAATATTCAAACCTGTTTGCAGGAAGTACCACCGAAAACTTGCAAGGATTGTTTTCAAACTATGATTCCCACAATAATATCATACGGTCAAATAATAGTATGTTTAGATACTGAATCAATTGATGAGGCTCCCGTAAAATTGTCCGAAGTAGCTGATACTATAAAACTTGATAACGATGCGTATCAAGTAACAGCGGTTATTACTTTTATTCGCGAAGGCCCAGTTATTAAGTATCCAAAGACTTCGGAAGGTCATTATGTTTGTTACGGTAAAGTAAATGATAGATGGGAAAATATGATGACCTATCCGTCTACATACCAACAATACGCAATCCGAACACAGTCGAAATAAATCCCCAAATTGTTATTTACCGGAAAAAACAAATTACAACCGGTTAAATTTAATACTTAACCTCACATTTAGTTAAATATAGATAAAAACCCTGCCGCACAGATTTATCACCATAAAATTTAAGAATTTATCTTATTATGTATAAGAAATTGATTTAGGAAAATTAAAAAAACAAAAATGGTTTTATCCCCATGATATGGGTCTGGCGGGGCTTATGGCCTCTTGATATTGTTATTGCCTAACTGGCCATATAAAATCCTTATTAGATTTATCTGTATAATTGGCTCTATATAATTTAAGGATTTATAAAATTTAAATTGATTCAGAAACTTTCAAAATTTATTTTTTAATAAACCTTATTTTCTAAATTATTCTGAATAACGTTTTCTTTTAATTTAGATTTTTTTCTAATCGCTTACGTTTTTATAAATAATTTTTTGCTCTTCGGGATGGTGCTACATTTTAAGAAATAGATACACAGTTTCTGGAAAGCTACACTTTAGTCAAGACACAAACCTAAACAATTAGTATTGGCTGTATATAATTTAAGGTTTTCACATATCACATACGCTACACTAAAAATACAAATTTTTCATAAACATATTTTTATACCTATCATACATATGAACCTGGGGTGCTGGCCAGCTCTTATCTAGTATCATGGCGTATCCGCCTATATAAAAACCATTAAGCAATATCTCTGATATTGGATGTATGAAATTTAAGGTTTCTTCATAGTAAATGACTACACTACCAACAGAACATAAATTATTATATGAATTTGTATTTATATTTTTGATTACAAATATTTTTTAAGAAATTTATTAGTTTTAATTTGGTTTAAACATGATTTTTTTCGTGTTAGATACATTTTAATTATAATATTTGTTTCGGGATGAGCCTACACTTTTTACAAAAATTACACTTTTTCGGGAACATTTTATCCGAGAAATGAACAAAAATTTCGGGCTCGGGCTAACTTCACTGACTTATATGCTGCGTTCCATTTAATGTGGCAAAGTACACACAAGTACTTCTGACTGCACGCAGCTACTCTTGCTAAATTTTATGAGTAGTTTGCTTTTTGAATTTATGGCGACTTCGTTACAAGAATATTTAGTACAACTAATCGGAAAGAAATGGCTAATCAGTTTTCAAATTAATAATTAATTTTCCAACTCTCCATGTTGTACGTAAATTTTTTTAAATTAATTTTTATTTTCGCAATTAATTTTCTGCGTTCCATTTACCATCTACTCCCAAGTACTTATTTGTACTTTGTTACTTCAAATGGAACGCAGCAATTATCGGCTGAGAAGTAGCCAAGTTCTATCATACTTGGCCATATTCCATAATTTGATTTAAAAATTATTTTAGAATCCCATGTCCAATGCATATGTAAAATTTCATTATAATCGGTTGAGAAATAGGTAAGTTCCATCATGCTTATCCAACCTCATCCAAAAATCATTTTAAAACCCCATTTCCAATGCACAAGCCGAATTTCATCATAATTCGTTGAGAAATAGGAAAGTTCCATCATGCTTAGCCATATTCTAGAACTTCATCCAAAAATCATTTTAAAATCCCATTTTGAAAGCACAAGCAGCATCGGTTGAGAAATAGGGAAGATCCATCATCCTTGGGCATACCCCAGAAGTTCATCTAAAAATTATTTTAAAATCCGATTTCCAATGCACAAGCCTAATTTAATCATAATTGGTTGATAAATACGGAAGTTCCATCATACTTGACCATATTCCAGAACTTCATCCAAAAACCTATTTAGAATCATTTTTCCACCGCACATATCAAATTTCATCATAATCGGTTGTTGAGAAATAGGCAAGTTCCACCGTACTGGACCATATTCCAGAACTTTATCCAAAAATTATTTTAGACTCCCATTTCCAATGCACATGTCAAATTTCATCATAATTGGTTGATCCCATTTCCAACGCACAAGCCGAACTTCATCATAATTGTTTGAGAAATAGGCGATTGTTAATTTGACTAAAATCCGTTAAGAAATAGATAAGTTACATCCTAATTGGATATTCATATAATTTGCTAAAGGTTCAATTTGAGATTTGAGATATTAACATTGAGCTTTGTGTACAGTTTGGTTCAAATCGGTCAAGCCGTGTGGATTTGTTGAAATAGGATACGCATTTGCTGTGAATACAAACAGATACTCACTTATGTAGATTGCTCAACTTGCTCACTAAACACTAATCCAGCCCCAACTCAACCTTCAAACGGCCCCCAACACAACCCACAACCCAAAAGCAAACTCTCTTTCAATTCAATCCTCAAATCAGCATAGATATGTATATAAAACATTGGCCAACTGCTCACTGTATTTTAATCCAATCCCAACCGAACACCAACTTAACTTTAACTCAACCCGCAAATTGACCCCTAACTCAACCCAAACTCCAATATTTCTGTAACCAGTTGTTTTGGGACAATTCGTATGGCAGGTACCCGATCCTCTTGACGCATTAGTTGCAAAAGCTTTTCAAATCTTCGCCGTTACTATAGAAACAGATTGGCAAAAAAAAATTCTAAATCGGACAAGCCATTCTCGAGATACCATGTGTATAGGCATCCAGACGGACGAACATTTTTTTTTTTTTTGCTTTTTTCGACTCAGGGACTTTCAAAACATCGAGAAAAGTGGTTTTGGGCCCACCAAACGTTTGGTTATTTTAAAAGGATTTCAATACTCAGGTCTTTTTAGACCGAAGTAAATGTTAAATACAAACAAGGGTAATATGTGGAAAAGGAATCCGACTAAGTAGATATTTGTGGTGAGGACCTAGGACCTTCTTGATATACATACCAAGTTATCTTGGTAAGCTTTTATTTAGTTAAAAACTTCTTACCCAACTAAGTTAAGAAACTGTATAACGGGGACAGGAAATAATTAAAGATTTATCCGTTTGTACATCTAATTAACCGAAATTTAATCCGTTGTATATATTCGTACTCTTAGTCCCCCCTTTTTGACTTGTAATAAATATAAGCCACTCAACAAATATTTGAAAATTAAATTAAATGAATGCAATACAATTTATTTCTGTCAATATGATCACGATTACTCAAACGATAACAAAAAAAAAAAAAAATGGAATGCATACTATACATTATGAAGACAGCAACAACATAAATATGTAATCTGATATATACTTTGGAGAACTTTATAAATTTCTTGATTTTTGTCATATACATATGTATGTATGTATGTGCGAAGACTATCAGAAAAAAAAACAGTAGTTTTAGATATAGAGGGGACAATGCAAACTAAATTATATTGAAAGAGCAGCAGCAGTTTATTTAACAGATTTAATTAATGATGTTAAGCATAAAAATACTGTGGATGGTGGTGGTATTATGAAACTACTCTCGCTGTATAACCATCCTAAAACAAAAGAATTAATACACAAATAGATATATAAATTATATTATCCAAAACACGTATTTTCCGCAATTTTAATTTAATTTTCCTTCATTTAGTTTCCTTCTGTATGTGTTATTGTTATATATTATGGATATGCTCCAGCTAAACGGATGCTGTACAGTTAATTTTCAAGTTCTAGCACATTTTTATAAAAACACACAATATGTATAAACGTATACAGTGGCTGAAGCTAAGAACAATCATCATTATCATTATTATTATTGTTATCCTTATTACTATTGGTATTATTGTTATCAAACGGGCAAAAAATAGAATCGAACCCAATGGCTAAAAATATACGGAAAAACAAGAAATTAAAAAAACAAAAACAAAATAATAACAAGACAAGGAAAATTAGGAATTATTATTTTAACAACAATAAAATGGACGAACACAAAACATGGTTAGAGATAGATATTTTTGTTGATCTGCATTACTGATGATTACAGCAAATTCTAGTTATAGTGTTTTTTTTTTTTTTTTTGGTTTTAAATTTCCAGTTTCACAAAAATAATTTCATTTCGGTTGAATTATTTTAATCGATGGTGTAGTACCATAACAAAACACTGTACTTTTTAAAAACATACATATGTTGGACTGCACAATCAAATATTTACAAATTGTTGTTGTTGGTGCGGTCTTATGTGTATGGATATTTTCCCGGGGTTTTTATTTAATTTTCTCTCAATTGCATCTGACTTGTACAGAGTTTATGTGTTTCTAAATAGACTACGATTTTTTTTTGTATATACCGATGTGTTGCCGTAATATCATGTAATTGGAGAATGAAACTAAAACAACAAAACTTTATTTTGATCTAACAATATATTTTTGTTATTTCCTACTGTGGTCTGTGAATGAATGTGGCTGGCAAAAAAATAATAATTTTAATTTAATTATGATAGTTCGTGTAAAAATTATGAAAATTTAATTAGAAAACTGTATAAAAAGCTTGATTTATATATTGCATTTCAAGTAATATTTCTGGGTAATGCAATATCCAAAGTTATAATTAAATTCTACAAATATTTTCACAATAAACTTGTTTAAATTTTATTAAAAGAAAATACAAAACAAAGTAATAAGGTAACCATCACGTTATTTCATCAAGATCTTTTGGATAGTAAGAATTTCGGCTTGTCCAATCCTAAGCTCCTTCCACAATTTTTCACGTTCCTCAGGAGATTTGGCCAGTGCTATTAATTGTTCCAGTTTTTTCGTTCTATGTTGAAGTTCGTATAATTGCTCATTAGTCACGTTCCGATTCCGATTAATTTGTCTTTGTCGATATTCTTCCAGGGTTATGCGCCGCCGACCAGTCGAATGGGTTGTCCACTCCATGACGGGCTAAATATAAACTGGCAAAAATATTGAATTATCGATTTATTTATTTTAATAAAATATGGGTTTGTAGGCTAAGCAAATGTACAACATGTTCACCCTGTTCAAAATTGGGTTATTTTACTCGAAACTGAAAAGTGCAAACAATCGTTTAATTAAAATCAAGTTATACCGTAGCGTTATTTATGATTTCATTGTTTACATTTATTTAATTATAAAATAACACGCGACAATAATTACTCGTATATCGATATCAAAACTGCAAATGAGCATAAAAAATAAAAATTATGTTTGGGATCAGCAATTTAAACTTCGAGGCTTAATTTACGACAGCACTTTTGTGTAGAGAAATCAAAGTGTGTGTGTGTGTGTGCCGAACAAATATTAGCCTAACGTAAGTTTTGAGAAATTCCCAAATTCAATTTAATTACTAAAATAATTAAATTAGATGACGGATAGAAAAAGAGCCAAAAAAAAAAAACAACAACATTCATAAAATTAAATCAATGCCGATGAAGAAGAAGATGAGGAAAATGTGTATCCTCCTTATTATTTAGCATCACATAATTGGTTAATTAAGATAAAAATCTTTTCTTTTTCATTTAATTTAAAAAAGCAGAACGCACACAAAAAAAGTTTAATCTTATTTTTCTCACACTTGAAACGTGCTTTGTGAGATAAAAAAAAAATCGAGATTTGTTGAATTTTTGCAAACTTCTGTTCTCTGTAAATTTGTAAGGATATCTTTTTACGGTATATTGATTAGGCGATAGGCCATGGTGTTTAATTATATTGTCTCTTTATTTTTATTATTATTAATTTCTCTTAACGAAACGAATAAAGACATTTCGAATGTTCGAGGGAAATATTTGTTTCTGTCTGAACAAAATAGATTTAGCGAAAATCCTTTTCTAGTTGGCCACGAGTTATAGTTTTATGACATGAAAGGCTTGTCAATTCCACTAAATTGTATATTTACACCAAATTGGGGTGTTCTAAACATATTTGCAGGTCCCGCTTGATGAGCATTACGACTTTGGCGATGAACATGCACTATTCGCATATGCGGTGTCTTGGAGCCAGTTTGAAATTATTCTTGTGGTGACAATGAATGATGTATAAAACAGTCTTTACTATTTACGAAAATAGCCACCAACGATTCGTGCCACGTGGTTATAGTTAACGATATTATAGTGTCAAAGATATGAACATATAATAAAAATCAGTTATCAAAATAAAATAAAGTTTAAATACAAAATTGCATTTACTCACACAATTCAATAAACTATGTACATACATGTACATATATAGATTGTTGTTGTTTTTGTTCGATTTTAGTGGTGTACATGCGAAATATGAATAAGTGAAAAGGATGATGGATGACTGATACTGGCAAAAGTGAAAAGGATGATGACTTATACTGACTTTATACCGTAGATAGTGTAATAGCCAAATCGTGTAATACTATTTTACTATTCACCATAGTCGGTTTATACTGTATAAAATATTCATAAAAAACAGAAAATAAAAGAAACGAAAAAGTATAATTGCAAAATACATATAAATGTTTAGACTAATTAATCATTTATTCTATCATAAATTTTCTTTCTACAATAAAAAAAAAAAAAAAATTATTAAAATTTGATGACTATCAAACCAGAATATTATATTTTATTATATCAAAACTTTGGTTTTACACCGGATAGCCAAATAGTTGACCTTTTCAAAGCCAAATTTACTAAATTAAATTGTTCAAATAGGATCAACACATTTTCAAATCAAAGTAACATTTTTCCAATTAAATTTAAACTGTTTTAAAAAATTCAATATTTATTCAAAACAAATTAAATTGGTTTACATCACAATTTTTTTTAGTTAAAATAACTTAATTTCAAACTAAATTAACAATTTACAAAACTGCATAGGAACCAAGCGCAAATTTTAGAGAAAAAAAAAACACGGTATAGAATTTTATTTAAAATAACAAAAAATTGAATGCAACCAAAACTGCTGTAAAATAATTTCGTGCATGAAACCAAATTAAAAATCTCGATATATTAGAGAAAATCTTATTAGTATTGAGGGTACACATAAAAGAAAATAACGTGTTTGAATTTAAAATAAGGTTTGAAATTTATTTTAAAATTATTTTATCTGGGTAAAAATTTAAGAACTATGTACTTTAATATGGTATGTTGGCTCTTGGCGCAGTTTTTTATATTATTTTGTTTTCCACCACTTCTGACACAACCAATTACGAATGAGCTTTTGCTCAAAATAAGTTGTGTTAAAAGCTAAAATTTAACAAATAATTAAATAAAATAAAATAAATGTAATCTAATTTGTTAACGAAATGTTTCATGTACATACAGTGGTGGACAATACTGTTCATAAAAATTTAAATAAATAAAAATCTTAAAATTATTTGTAATAGTAATCACCTAAATTTATTCAACTTCTTATTTTTTTGAATAACATTATTTTCTTCAAACATACATACATATATATATATTTTCCCAACGGCTGGAAAATACTATTGATTTAGCCAAATCAAAGATATCACACCTAAATTAAATCGTTCGAAAATTGTATATTTAATTCCATGTAACCATTGCCAATTGAAATACATCGGTACCACGAAACAGTTATTAAAAAATCGAATTTCCCGAAATCGAAATTCATTTCGAAAGCTACTACATTATGCCAGCATTCCTCTGATATTGGACACATATTTAAATTTGATGAGGTAAAAATTTTGGACAGTGAAAAATTGTATAAAAATCGTTTATTTTTGGAAATGGCTCACATTATTGGTAATCATGAAATTGTTGTCAACAAAAAGAGTGATACTGACGATCTTAACCAAATTTATGCTAGCATCATTGATTTTATATCTAAATTCCCAAAATATAAATCGTTTGTAGATTCTTGAAATTCCAAATTCAAAAAGTTTGTTTACTAAAAATATTTTGATTGTAGTCGTCCAATTTAAATCAATTTGTCGTTTGTGGAAAAAATTTTATTTTCTGTTTACAAGTTCGTATGACAAGAAATTTTCTTCAAATTTATATATATATATATATTTAACGGTAAGTCGGAGTATGGCATAGTAATTATGTATTGTTAAATGTATGTATGTATGTATGTATTGTTAAAACCATTGTAGACCTGAAGAAGATAATAAAATTATCGAAACGTCGACATAAATATTAAAAATTAGTTTTATTGACTGCCAAACCCGAAGACTAGAGCATACATATATGTTCTTTAAATTCAATTACAATTTTAAAATTTACAAAGAATGATTCATTCTCATTGTGAACACTTTTGCCCTGAAAAGTTTTAGCTATATTAATACTTCGTGTACCCTCCTTTAGATTTTATCTACGCTTCTATTCTTCTACGAAGACTTTCTACTCAATTTGTGAGGATACCAAGGGAAATACCATTCCAAGTTTCCAACGTGCGTTCTTCTAACTCATCGATTGTTCTTGGAGGTACCTTTTTAGAAATCATTTTTCGTTTAAGGATGGCCCAAAGGTGTTGAATACTATTAATATCCGGCAGTTGGTCTGGCCAATCAAGAACTTTGATTCCAATTTCATTAAACCAAGTTTTAGTGATTTTGGCTTTATGCTTTGGGGCACTATCATGAATAAATGTATCATCTTAGCCAGGCCCAATCCCAAATATATCCAGACTAGGCAAGTACGAGTGTTCTAAAATTGTCGTATAGTTACAAGCTGTTGTAGCGGTTCACCCAATAATTCAAAATCACCCAATGAACCACTAAAACAAGCTCGCCGCATATTGGGTGCTACCTGCACAGCACATTGGGCAATAGGTCAACAACCAATCACTGACCGGCTTGTCCAAACACGAATAAAAACAAAATACAATACACAAAACAAAATAAAATAATTTAGTCTGCTCTCGATCTAGAACAAAGCAACACGTCAGACTTTGGTGTCGCCAGTCAACCATGTTTGAATTGGCCGTAATGGTGGTGACAAACAAGTTAATTATGTTAATAAAATAAATTTAAAAATAAATATTAAACATTAAATTATGTGCGTTCTTTAAATATTTTGAGTTTATATAATTAATAATTGGCGTGTTAAATTTATTAACAACACCATACTTGGTGACCACCGTCGTCCGTTTTTTACGGATTTGAAACACGCCCAAAATGCGGTGCAACAATTTTTCTGTGTGTGCAAACTTTTTTGGATACCTGGTACAAACCTGTACCAGATAAGTGGTACTTACCTAACAAAATAATCGGCTACGTGCCTTTATTAATTATGTTTTCATTTGATTTATTAATTTTTTATTGTGTGGACCTTTTCGGCGACAACGTCACGTACACCAAAACCAACAAAAATGTTTATACAAGCCAACCAGTACAAACACTTAAGATATAAAAAAGTACGTTAAGGCTTAGTATTAGTGATGCATATAAATAAATCAGAAAGTATATATACACAAAACAAATAAGTATAGGTGATAGATTCATAATAAATATAGTGTACATTTTTTTTTATAGGATCTGTGTAAGGAGCGAACGAGACGGTTTGTATAAACATTTTTGTTTTTTTTTTCGTACACCTATACACATACGCACGTACCGTGTTGTGCACATCATACAACAACAAAATGGAGTCGTTTATTACTTCAACACACACATACAAGCGAAAGAGAGTCACATCACATCATGCGAGCATATTTAACGGTACGTCAGTCATACTCTACTAGCACAGATTATATATAAACAGAACAATATCTTCTATTGGGCTTTAGTCCTAAGTTTGTGAACATATATGTATTTAAATTAAGATTTAGAAAAGATAGAAAAATAATTTTATATGAAATCATGAAACAAAACAAAAATACAAAAATGTTTGTACCCACCTCTTTGTTTTGATCAATAAAAATCAGTACAATTTTAAAAGGAAAGGGAAATCTTTATACTTTGTAATGTGTTTAAAAGAGATAGACGTTCATAAATAATTTTTGATTTTAGTCTAGTTAGCTTTGCGAAACCTTAAAATCAAATCAAAAAATAAACAAAGGACCACTTATTGTTTTTGATGACGAGATACAAAATTATACAAATAAAAGTGAAATGATACTTAAACACGTACACAACCTTATTCAAGTTTTGTTTTTGTCTTTATTTTTTGTTTGATATAATTTGGTATCCCGTTGTCGACAACAATAAGAGGTCCTTTGTTTATTTTTTGATTTGATTTCAAAGTTTCGCAAAGCTAACTAGACCAAAATCAAAAATTATTTATGAATGTCTATCTCTTTTAAACACATTACAAAGTGTAAAGATTTCCCTTTCCTTTTAAAATTGTACTGATTTTTATTGATCAAAACAAAGAGGTGGGTACAAATATTTTTGTATTTTTGTTTTGTTTCATTGATTTCATACAAAATTGTTTTTCTATCTTTTCTAAATCTTAATTTAAATATTTGTTCACAAACTTAGGACTAAAGCGCAATAGAAGATATTGTTCTGTTTATATATATTCTGTGCTACTAGTATAAGGATTCACACCATACGGATAAAAAAAAATAAAAAAATAAACATCCAACAAGAACACACCAGTAGCGGCACAAGGCCGCCTGCACACATTCGTATGATGCACAACGCATTAGACATCATCACCACCATTGTCGCCACCGTTAATCATCTTTGCACGGCGTATGATTACCATCCCATCACTGACCGCGCCATCACTACCGTCAGCACTAACGGGACCAACATTACCGCCGCCATAATGTCACAGACCACGTATCCATGCTTTCGTCATCGCAGTCATCATTACAACCACCGGCGGCATCAGCAGCATCATTACCGCTATCATCACATCAGCTGGGAGCAACATTATTGTCATCATCATCACCATCATGACCACCATGACGACAGTACCACACCATCACAGGGATCACCGCCTTCAGCAATAACAACAACATGAACTCATTTTTTTTATACAAAATTGTAAATTTTCACTACCATATTTTATTTTAAAAATTTTTCGGGTTCATTTTTTTTTTGTTTAACTTTTCAAATTCAATAAATTTATTTTGTTTTGTTGTGTTTTATTCAAATGGCTCCATAAAATGTCGCATGGCAAAGCGACCACCCAGCTGTTCCCAACCCCACTCCTCACTCTCATACGGACCGACACACTGACAGGACCGAAACTGGTCCCAAAACAGGTTACGTCGGACTGCAAAACATACCATTCTGGTCTGGCGCATGTTTTGGAACTAGAAACTGACACAATACCAAACGGATAAAAACTAAGACAAGTAAACGTCAGACGCTAAACTGGCAAGTCGCGGTTTTTGTAAGTCGATCGACAAATACACACGAGTATCACACACACTTGCCCACGCACGCAAGTATCACACACACTCACGCACACGAGCATACCGAGCAACACGCGCACTCGTCAAACACACGAGGTTAAGCGCACACTCGCATTCGTTACATGGACACATCTACGCTTCGTCAAATACACGAACGTACACCGAACTCGATACAAGCACTCACGTAGACACTAGCACACGCACAGACCAGAGGGGGCATTTACTCGTGGGGGAGTCCTGTAGCGGTTCACTCAATAATTCAAAATCACCTAATGAACCACTACAACAAGCTCGCCTCATATTGGGTGCTACCTGTACAGCACATTGGCCAATCACTGACCGGCTTGTCCAAACACGAACAAAAACACAACATAATACACAAAATAAAATAATTTAGTCTGCTCTCGATCTTGAACAAAGCAACACGTCAGACTTTGGTGTCACCGGTCAACCATGTTTGAATTGCCGTAATGGTGATGACAAACAAGTTAATTATGTTAATAAAATAAATTTAAGAATAAATATTAAACATTAAATAATGTGCGTTCTTTAAATATTTTGAGTTTATATAATTAATAATTGGCGTGTTAAATTTATTAACAACGCCGTACTGTCATTGTACCTCGAATCCTTCGTCAAATGCCAAGTTTATTATTCCTAAAGCATCGACAAATCATCAAGGAGCCACCATCAAATTTCATTGTTTGACAAATATTTCTATCCGTCACTCTGTTATTCTTATCAAACAAGGTCCAATGTTGTTGAACAGATTCATTACGATTAATTTTCGTTTCATCTGACCAAGTTAGCTTCTTCCAGTCATCTATTGTAAACTGTTTATATTTTTTGGCCAACAATATACGGTGTTGTCGATGTTTTGGTGATAAGTATAACTTTTTTACTTTATTTTTGACAATCATGCCAAGGTTTTTCAATAATTTTCTGATGGTTTTATCTTGTACATTTACACCCCTATTCTTTTAGTCGTGTCACTTCATTCGACGTGCCAATTGTCGTGTCACTTCAACTTTAAATTGGTATTCTCTTAGTCGATCGAAGTGACATGATGTGACAAATGTCATGAACTCGACGCATCTGGCAGCACTAAAAATTATCCTAATATTTCACTGATAATTGACATTTGTCTGACATATGAAATCAACAATAATACTATTGTTTTGTGAAAAAATATTTTATTTCATTAATTACATTTAATAAAATATAAAAATGAGCAGCGTAGAACTTTTCTACAGCGACAGTGATAGCGATACCGATAATGAAAATAATAACACATGCAATATGGCTGTCAAGCGAAGAAAAATTAGGGATTCATCCAATCCATTGGAACTGCCTAATACCTTGTAAGTTATTCCATTTACCATTTCATAAATTTGTTTTCCTAATTATGCTGTTTCTATTAGATTCATTAAATACTTTCGGCTGAATAAGGAAGCGTTTAACTTTTTACTATCAAAAATCGAGGAAAAGTTAAAATTGACCAGAAGATCGTGTTCCGTGCCGCCAATATTAAAGTTAGCCGCTACATTGCGATTTTTGGCTGAAGGCAGTTACCAGACTGGTACCGGGAATGAGTTTATGGCTGGGTTGGCTCAACCAACTTTTTCTAAAATTTTAAGCCAAGTTTATCGAATACTTGAGCAAGAAATTTGCCCGCAGTACATACGGTTTCCAACAATAAATGCGGAAAAGGACAGAATTAAACTTGGATTTTTCGAAAAATTCGGATTTCCAGGAGTCATAGGCTGTGTCGATGGCACTCATGTAAAGATTATTGCGCCACCCAAACAAGAAAGACATCTTTATATGAACCGGAAAGGTTTTTATAGTCTTAATGTTATGATTGTGCGTAGCAAAAATGTCCATTTTGTTTATGTTTTTATTAATAATTTTTCATTTAATGTATTTTTTAGGTTTGTGATGATCAAATGAGGATTACATACGTCGATAGCAGCCATCCAGGATCATGCCATGACTCATTTATTTTTAACTCGAGCGACCTGGACACACAACTAAAAATCAATCACGAAAATGGTGAAACTAATACTTGGTTATTAGGTTCGTTCGTTTTAAATTTAAAAAAAAAACATTTAATTTTGATTTCTTAATTTTTTATTTAAGGTGATTCCGGTTACGCTCTGAAGCCATACATTATTACACCATTTAGGTCCGCAGAAGAAGAATCAAGAGAAAGGCATTTCAATACGAAACATAGCAAAGCGAGAAATATCGTTGAAAGGACGATTGGAGTCCTAAAAAATCGATTCCGTTGCGTGCTAGGCGCAAGACAACTTTATTATTCACCGGAGAAATCGTCAACAATTATAAACGTGTGTTGTGCACTTCACAACTTGTGCGTTTCCTATAATATAGAGATGGAGAATATAGAACAGGCGAACACAAACACAGAGATTGACAATGCGGAACTCCTGGGATCGGCAAATGATGAACAAAATACAGAAATAGGACAAAGAGTGCGAAATCAACTAATAAACGCTATTTGTTAAATAAAGTTTTATTTCTAATAAATCCACTTTTTATTTAACTTAAATATAAAAATAATTCCGAATTTTTCGTCGCAATTCATTTGATATTTTATCACATAATTCAAATTATTATTTGGTTATAAATACTTAAATCTAAATACAAAAATAATTCAGACTTTTCATCACAATAATTCGTTTGATATTTGATCACATATTTTAAATTATTATTGGTTATCAATTAATTAGACCGATTTTCCTTTAAAGCTAATTTTCTTTCTTTATATTCAATCGTTCTTATTTTATATTCCATGTTTTGTTGACGGCATCGTTTTTTATCCAGTTGGATTTCTTTCCACATTTTGAATTTTTCATGTTTTATTTCATAGATTTTTCTTAAGTACCGGGCACAATCTCTTGTATTTTTTTCTGTCTCTTGTGCGCTTTTGATTTGCATTTCTAAAAATTGTTTTCGCTCCTCTTGAAAATTATTTCTCGACCTTCTTCGAGTATTTCTTGATATTGGTGCCAATATTTGAGCTTCCTCGATTATCTCAATTTGCGGTTCTTCTAATGTAACATCTTCCTCCACTGCTAGGTTTAATTCTAAATCAGCCGCTATATTTTCTTCTGTGGATTGCTCACCAAAAACGTCCGATGAAAGGTTTGGTTCAGGATGAGTCTCCGATGGAGTTTTCCGAGCTAATCCATAGCTCCTGTTTGCGGTGCTAGTAATCCTTTCGTAACACAAAAGGCTAATTACACTTTCTTCTAAGGGTGAAAATACATATAATTTATTACTCCCACCTCCAGTACCTGAAACTTCTTTCTTGTTGTGAGCCAATTTTTTTTTAATTTTATTTTTTAGATCATTCCAGACCTGAAATAACAGTTTTAATATTGAACTATAATACGTACAACTTTATATTTCTTTTATATGGTCTTACTTTTTGCCATCCTACTCCTTCTCGAATTGGAGGACCTAAGCTGTTCAGCTTGGCAGCAAAACTGTTCCACTTTCCATTATATTCTGTTTTGGAACTGCCAAATGAAAAAAATCCTTTGGCAATTCCCACATTTTTTTCCATTAGTTGCACCAAGCATTCAAATTGCTTGCAATTTGTTATTTTAACACTAAAACACAAAAAAATTTACGTATTGTAATATGAAAGTTATTATTTTTTAATTAAAATCCGTCATTTAAAACGCGTTATGCGTTTAAAATATGAAACTTACATTTTGTTCGTTTCCATTTTGATCTATCACTTCAAAATTCGAGATGACAAAAACGTCATTTCAAGTGAAGAAAAACTTTTCAAATGACTAAGAGAATACGACGTAAAACGATGTTTGTCACTTCAAACGACGATTGTCGCTTCAATCGACTAAGAGAATACCAAAATTTGACAGTCGGTACAAGTGACAAGTGACACGACTAAGAGAATAGGGGTATTAATCCGAATTCAGATTTTAGTACTTCGTTTGTTTCAGTTGCTGTATTCGTGGCACCAGTTGCGATTAAACGCCTTATTTTGAGCTCTATTAAAGGGCTCAGCTTCTTTGGACGCCCCCCGGAGTTTGTTTTATAAATAATTTTAAATTCACTTTTAATTTTTGTTAACAAACCTATAGCTACGTTATGTTTGGCTGCAATTTGCCGATATTATAAGCTAGTTTTAATGTCGTCAACGATAGCTTTTTTCAAAATTGCGCTTATTTTTTGCTTCATAGTAAATGTGTTCGGTCAACAAGATTTACTTATTATTAGAACTACTAATATTTAAATTCACAAAACTATTTTCAAATTTATTTCCTTTTTACTCTTTCAACCCCAGGACAAAACTGTTCACGTTCAATCATGTTTACATATTACCACAATATACACAGTATAATATTCTGGTTCAAAAAAATATTTTTTTTTGTGCAGCTTTAGGTTGAGTGTTAACAGAATTAAAATCAATATTATAATTATTTTCATCTTATATGAATGGTATTAAAAATTTATTTCTTAAAACTTGTGAACAGTATCGTCACTGTACATATGTATATGTTTATATAATTTAAATAATTTCTGTGGCAGTTTTTCATAACGGGTATACAAAAATAAGTGCGCATATGTATAAAATAAATGTTGTGTCTTAAAAAGACCACGACTCGGCAACAGGCAGAAGAACGCTCTAATAGATTTAGTCGAAGAGCATTTTAAATTTATACAAGGTAAAAAATATGTTATTTTCTTTTTTGTTTGTAAATACTTAAAAAAAAATAAAATGTTTACTTATAGGAAAACATGTATCAGCGAGAAGACCCTCCGAAAAAAAAGCAGTGCTTACCTTATTGCTAACAATTTGAATTCCATTGGTCCGTTAGAAAAAAACGGTTAACACTGGCATGCTGTATAAAATCTAATATAGATTCTATTAGATAGTTCTAAAAAACTATTTTTAATCTTTTTTGTTGCTTTTAGGCTTGTAATTCTTTAAGGTATAAGGTTAAAGAGAAGTTAAAAACCATATTGGAATGGGACCATTAACCAATCAAGGAGTTGGTGGAGATTAGCTTGATCCCGAAGCCCCAGTTATGACAGAGTTGGACTGGAGAATATCACGAATGTGTAAATTGGAAGGGCTTGACGGCCATACTGATCTTGAGAGTGGATTTAACACAACAGTAAGTAAAATTAGATTGTTTTGCAAATATAACCTATCCATATAAACTTGAAATTTAGGCAGTTTTACCACCAAGATCATTTAAACCACCAAGACCTCGTTCACCTCACCCTTCAACGTCAGCTGCCGTGTTAAATACACACCCCACAACAACCATTGTCTCGGATTCGGCTTCACCAATTTATGTAAGTAATATATATGTCATGAGTGCAACTCATGTTGGTTACTGCAACTTTCATTTTCATATTGCAATAACTCGCTTAAAAAATATATTCCAGTTAGTGCCATTAACTATTGAGTTATTGATCGAGCTAATAGTACCAGTGTCACCAGCTCATTCGACTTCTGGTATTGTTGCCTTGGAACAGGAAAGAAATCCAGGGCAACGTCGGGTCAACCAACGGTTCCTCAAAACTAGATAAACCGACCAAGATTAAATAATCTTCGAGATCGTATTATCTTTTAATAATACTTATACTATTTGATTTTAGCAACGAACTCTAATAAAATCACTCCATAAGGCAATTCTTCTGCAGGAGAACGCCAACAAGGTGCAACAGCTTGTTCCTGGAGCACAAGACGACACCAACAAAATCTTAGGGGATTATATTATTAATAAAAAATAACGATTTGTTATTAGCAATAAAAACCAAAAACCAAATCGGAAACAATGTTTTTTTTTTAGTTATTTTATAGAGGAGGTGGAAATCTTCAAAAGACACCAGGCAGCATTTGCAGCAATGTAGTGTGAGATTTTTACTCACTAAAACCACCTCCTCTTACGACTTTCCTCTGTGTACTCTTGATGAATGGTACATATATAAAAAAGCAAATATTTTTTCAATTTACCGGTTTAAGTAATTAACTAACCAATTTCGGCGTTCCTGTCCAGCAACGAATAATGATCCCCTTTCATTACTTCGACTGGATAATTCGTCTGGGTCTGGTGCGATGAACTCTGCATGCGAAATACCATGCATTATTAGTATATATATTATGCATGTGGGTCATGCCGTAACTTACCCTCTTCCAATAAGCAGCTAAAATGAAAATAAGATTTAGATATCTCATCCATAATTAATTTATAGTTCATCTTTCTATTATACTACGAATTTTACAATGCGGGCGGTTGTAATGCTCCTCTACTTCTGACCTGGGGTTTTGTATAACGGTTAACAAAAAAGACTGTAATGGATATCCGCTGTCACCTAACAGCCAATCATGTCGTTCTCCTTGCTCGTATCTCAGCTGTAAAAACGCAAAGCATGGACTGCAGCCCCAAATGTAACTATCGGGAGTTGAGCTGAAATGAGACTAGTTGTTTATTACAATTTGGTGCATTTAAAATAAATTATACTAACCTACAGTATCTCGCGTTGCAGTTCATGATTTTTAAAAATTGGGATTATTCAAAAGTGATACAAAATATATAATATCACCAATCGGGTGTTAATTGAGTGAAAACCTTTTCGGTTTAAATACGAGTGTTCAATTTCCTTTTCACCCAAGTTATGGGAATGTGGGTGCCACTCCTAAAATATTGGAAAACCCATATTCCTCGAAGAAACTATGAAATTAATGTAAAATTAGACATATATACGAAAAATTCTAATTAATTACCTTGCTTTCGTTGGCTGAATTGCAGACATTGTTTGTGGAATTACAATATACTTTCCGGGAAATTATTAGTGCATACTAAAAATCATTTTAGAATCCCAATCTATCCTATATGCGCATGTGAAATTTCACTAAAATCGGTTAAGAAATAGCCCAGTTCCATCATAATTGGCCATATTCCAGAACTTTATCCAAAAATTATTTTAGAATCCCATTTCAATCGCGCATGTCAAATTTCATTTAAAATCGGTTAAGGAATAGCCAAGTTCCATCAAAATTGGCCGTATTCCAGAACTTCGTCTAAAAATAATCATAGAATCCCATTTCCCAGAATTAAGAATTTACAACAAAAATTATCAAAATATTGTGTAACAAAATACAGCCTCATCAATATGGCTACTTTACGTGTGCAGTAAAATTTTGTTCTTGGTTTTTGCACTGAATATTTTTGTACTCGTATATATTTAATTATGACCACTTGTATATATTTTATTATGGCCACGTGTACAGAAAACATACAACCACCGATCCATTGTTGTATTACTGCATTATTCAAACAGTATTTAATCGATGGGTTTGGGTGGAGAAATTAAAGAAGAAACCAATAAACAGACACAATCATCACCATCTGCCACAATTTATGCAAATTATCTTATTATTCCAATAAAACAATAATGACCATGGTTACATGGTAGATTGGTACAAATCTGATTAGATTAAAAAAAAACGGCATCGGACCGATTTCATCATATTCGCAAATGTTTGTTGATTTAAAGAATGAAAATTCATTAACCAATGCTACGAATTACTCCATCTAGAACATCTTACATGTTACAGATTGTTAAACAACAATCTAGGCTTATAGCCAATAACCAATTTCTGTCTAGATTGTTTTTGACCAATCCCAGTATTTATGTTATATGTTTAAACCGTGATCATTACTATTATTAATTATTATTAGGTACTGAAGATATATGGTATACTAAATATAAAAATTAGTTGTGCCATAGTGATTTTAAGGAGCTTAGCAGCCAAAAGTGGTCTTTATTCTGAAACACAAACAGACGTGCAATTAATATACCAATAAGATTCTAATAGAACTAATAACTGGCTTAATATGCCTGGGCACATGATACATTTAACGATCCAACTTTTCCGTTTATTTTTGTTCGACAAGAATTTGTGAATCGTCTAGGTTAAGGTAAGGGAATAAAACCTTTGAAAAATTACAGTGAGTCAAAGTCTAACTCATACACTACAAAAAATTAGTAGGGGAGATTGTTGAACAGTGACACACCATTAACAGTTAAAATGTTCCCATGACAGAGTTAACCCGATTTAAGAGTTTCATATCTTTTGACAGATAGAATCCCTTTTAACCCTACTAGTTTCGTTGAGCTAAGTTGGATTAAGAAACTTAACGAAAATTCTTAACTCGACATGTTTCCATGATAAGATAATCCACGTTGTTAATCCCGGTTAACTCCATCATGGAAACGTAGTAAGTGACACAAGTAAAATTGCATCCTCTACGTAACTTTTTATTTTAGCTTAATTTACTTTCGGAGAATGTTTTCTCATTTTCCATTTATTTCATTTTGTTTGTGGCTGTTACAGAAACAAGTCGTGTTAGACCCATGTTCCTGAATATTTAATAAACTTTTTTTTTATAGTATTTAACAGTTTTTCGAATAGTTATTTAACAAAACCACGTAAGTAAATGTATTACCTTTTTTAATTAGTGTACATATTAAGTGATCCTTTGGAATTGTGCATTGTTTTTTCTAAACAATATAACTAAATTGAAATAAGAAAACCTTACCATTCCCAACAACTACACGCAAACCGTTAAATCCTTATATAAAAAATATAAACAAATAGAACCATCCTTGTCTCTTCAATATAAAACTGTAAACACCCATTTCAATTTTCTGCTGCGGCTTGTATCACTTTTAATATTTTAACATTTAATAAAACACAAAAATTAATTTTTTATTTTATTAAAAAATAATTTGAAATTGTTAAATTTTTAATCAAATTTAAAAGTTTCTAATTAGTTTTTAATAAAATAAAAAATTAGTTTTTGGTGTTTAATTAAATGTTACAAAAAAAAATTTTAATCAAAAATGTTCAATTTTACATGGGTTCTTAACGGAAATCGTAAAATGAAACCCCCTTAAATTACGCTTCTTTTAAAATTGGTCTGATCATTACGGCTTGTATATCTCATTGCTTTGTTATAGATAACAAAGAGGCAACAACACGTTCACAAATATGTGGTGTAATTTTTTGGGGGCAGTTAGTTTTTGGTTTTTCGAGGAGTAACTCGAAAATTCGTGGGTGATTTTCTCACCGGAGCGAATTTTGTGTGAGGATTTTGTCAACTTGTAATTCCAAAGTTTAGTGGTTGTTTTATAGTTTAGTTATAATTGTGATTAGTTTAGTGTAAATTGTGAGTTTGTGTAGTGAACAATCTTGAAAGTAAAACAGTGTTATATACAATTGTTTATTGTGGTGATTTTTATTAAAAACAAGAGTGACGGTGCGCTCGTAAAATAAGCGTAAGAGGAACACAAATATTTAAAAAAACGATAGATATCTAAAGGATTACATACAACAATATCAACCCTAAGGCGGCATTGGACAAATTGTGGTAAGGATAAGATCAAGTTACATAGTCTTTTTATTATTATTATTTGGTTTGTTTAGTAGGTAGTTTTGTTTACTTCCTCCATCCGAATTGATCCTCTCGGTATCATTCCACTCATTGAGTCACATGGCTGTTTCAGCAAAATAATTTGAATATGTTCGTCTTGGTTGGTGGTCAGGTCATCTGGAACACCATTATTTTCCATACCCATAAGGGTTATTCTGTCCTCCTTTCCAGAAGTTCATACGGCTAAAGCAAGGTCCTGTTCGCAAGGATGTGCTCCTCAGTGCACCACTGATCCACAGAGAGATTTTTCTCTGAACTTTTGTCAACAGCTTTTGGTTGACAGTTTTGTCCAGAGTAGGCCACCAGACTAATACCCCATACAAGAGTATGGGTTCTGACTACTACGGTATAAAGCCAATGTACGATGCGGGGCTCCAGGCCCATCCTTTTCCAATGGCATTTTTGCAAGAGTATAGCGCTACTGTAGCTTTCTTTACCCTTTCCAGAATATTAGCTTTACAATTTATTTTCTATCCAAGAGGAGACCAACTTCGCCTCAACTGTAAAAGTCAAGCTGAACCTATATAAAGTGGAAGGATCGATATGAGGAAGTTTATATTTCCTAGAGAAGAGAACCAATTCGGTTTTGTGTGGGTTCACATTCAACCCACAGCCATTGGCCCATAATGAAAGAGTGCCCAGGGCATTCTGCATAAGCTCACTAAGGGTGCCGAGATATTTACCACGGACACCAATAGCAACATCATCCGCACAGGCAACCACCTTGAAGCCACCGTCCTCCAGTCTCAGCAACAGGTCATTTATGACCAAGTTCCAACGTGGGGAGGACAGTACGCCACCCTGTGGTGTACCTCTGCTTGCAAATCTTCTGACGGAGGATTCACCAAAACTAGCATTTATGATCCTGCCTCTTAGCATTTGATCTATCCAGTCCTTGAGTGATTCATCCACTCCCAGATCTGAAAGTGCCCGAGTTATAGTCCCGGAACCCCACATTGCTAAAGGCCCCCTCAATATCCAAGAAGGTTGTAATGATCACATTCATTTGTGAGGTTTACATTTCAGATACTGATATCCAAGGGATTTGCTCGTCGTTGGGGGGTTCATTCTCTGGGAAAAAACTCAGGTTCTTCAACAGTGATTAACCTACCTGGATAATTAAAGATCACGCGGTTCACCATAACTGCATCACTATCCTACACGCGCCCTTTTAGCCAGCCATACCTGTTTATAGAGTTCTAATCAAAAACAAAAAAAAACGTTGAGCGGAACTAAAACCGTTAGCCTTACACCGCTGATCGCGCGTCGCAGAGCAAAATATAATTAGAATTACCAGTCGGTATGAATATATTAACAAACAAAAAAATTTTATCAAAAATCAAAATTTGCCCTAGATGTTTGGAGAATCATCCAGGTTACACCAAAAGGGCCAAACAACAAGTAAATCAAATATAATAAACTAATAAGGAAAATTTAATAATAATATGGTAATACTTAACAAAATAAATTTTTGTTTCTTTTTATGCTGGTGGATGTTAAAGATCGCTGGTCATCGCCGGGTCGGTGATACAATTTTCCTTCACTGTAGCTGAGAATTATCCAATGTTTTCTTTATCTCGTTACTCCAATAATCGTCCATATATCTGGCGATACTAACAGATACGCCCGTTGTTATGGTAAATTAATCTGAAGCATGCGGTAATTAAGAATGCACTATTCCCCCCCGCAGCTTTGGATATGACGAAAACCGCGGATATGAATAATCGCGCTCAACATGCACAATTATTTATCAATCTTTAATGATAATGCTATTTACCGTTTTTTTTTCATTTATTTATCTTTTATTTTTATTTTAATTGTTTTTTTTTTATTTTAAACAAAGTTATTGAAATTGCGGGTACGGTTATGCTCACAAAAATATATTACGGTATATTCCACACCCCGTATTAGCATATACAAAATCTCGGCATAAACGTGAGCCCAATATGATTAACTTTCACAATCATTTACACTAATTTATAATTTTAGGAATTTTGATAGTTTTGTTCACGCCCAGTATAGTTCACTGGTGTCTTTATTAATACAAAATCCTTAACAGATAAACAGAAAAATCTTTTTTATTTCTTTTTGATTTTTAATGAAATTATACACATTAATTATAATATTATTACACACAATCAACAATTTTCTCCGTTCTTAACAATTTAATTTTTATTTTATCTCTTTATAATTATATTTTGCTTCAAGGTTTTGGTCCGTAAACACGTCCAACCCAAGCGATATTTTCGACTCGAATCCCGTATCTAATTTTTTTCGTTTTTCTTTTTTTCGCTTTATTTTTTTTTTTCTATTTTTATTTTATAACGATCGATTGACAATCTCACCCAAAAAGGGGAAATGAATCGTTAGTCTACACATACCATCAATCACATCACTGATCAAACCGGGTGATTCGAAAGATTCCGACCTGCCCGTTTGTTACAAGGTTACCATTGCGTAGTCTCTATATTCGAAAGATTTTTCAATGAAATATACAAGAGAATGAACAGCAGTCTCTACAGATCTCCCCTTGCAATGGGTATGTTGAGATTTAGACAGCTTTTCTGACACAATCGTGCCTCTAATATGAGCTTCTATTTGTCTTTCCAATGTTTTAAAAAGGAAGGAAGACAAGCTAATCGATCTAAGGTCTTTGGGATTCCAGTATGAGCATTTTTCCGCCTTAGGTATGAAAACAACCTTCACTTCTGTCCATTTACTAGGAATGTGACATAGTTCTAGGCTGCCTTTGAAAATTACCTCTAACCAAGAAATTGTTAGATCCATAGTTTGTTGAATATCCGCAGGGATAATACCATCGAGTCCATGCGACTTATATGGTTTAAAACGTTTATCGCCCACAGAATCTTTATTCTGCTAATAATTTGGCCTATGAGGCTACTAGCCCTTTTACCAACTGATGTGCTAGGTACAAATTCGAAACAACCAGGAAAATGAGTCTCCATCAGAAGTTCCAGCGATTCCACACTATTAGTGGTCCATATCCTATCCGGCCGTTGAAGCTAACTTGGGATGGAAGGACCAGTTGCTAGTACTTTGCATAGCCTAGACATCTCCGAAGACTCCTGAATTTTGCCACAGTATAGTCTCCAAGAGCTGTTCTTGGCACTTTTCAATTGATATTTGTAAATTTTGAGGACTTCCTTAGAGGAGTCCCATTCTATAGCAGCTTTTGTTTTCCGTGCTGTTTTGAAGAGTCTTTTGCATTTCCGACGTGTTTGTTGAATCTCCTTGGACCACCAGGGTGGCCGAGATTTACATCCTAGGCCTGCTAAGGGGACTTTAGCCTAGTATCGCTTCATTAAAAGCGCTAGACAACTCGTCCACCAAGCCATCGAGCTCTTGCGCACTTTTTGGAGGTTTTGGCACCGGAACTGGTAGTGAATTACCCAGAATAGTTCTAACGGTATCCCAGTTGGTTTTCCTCCTGTTTCTGTAGATTGGGCTTTTTGGAGAAGCCAAGTCCATTTCAAATGGAAGATAACAACGATCAGAAAAGGAGTGGTCCTCCGACACTCTACAGTTTAATAGACTAATCGTCAAAAAGCTTGAGACAAGAGTAACATCCAGATCGTGTGATGAGCTCAATTAGAATGATTGGTGGAGTATCCACTTTATCATAAGCTAGGTAAGCTGATACTAGCCAGAGGTTTCGTTTATCGACCTCAATGCTCACCGCTGCTACATCTCCATTACTGAAATTTGATAGCAGAAAACAACTTATGTTATTTTTGAGAATGCACGACCGGACCTTACCTTCTCTTTTCGCATGCATTAATCTATAATAGGGAGTCTTGAGCCCCGGTCTTAAGTACCCGGTCTTCAGTGACTCAAGGTTCATGGATCAAGACGACATCTGTCGCGTCTTTCCCAATTTTTAAAATTAGAGCAGCTGATGCTGCCTTAGAGTGGTGGAGGTTGACTTGCAAAAATTTCAGTATTATCTCTGCAGCCTATTCTCCACCACAGTAACATCAGAGTCATCCCCTGATGAGAAGTCCTCTGAGAGCCTCTTTAAAGCCTCCATGGACGTTGACATTTCCGTGGCTATCTCCGCACACGCAGATGAGCTATCAAGCACCGCGGTAGTTTCTGAAGATGACTTCGGAGCCTCCGGCTTGTCCGCGTCCTTTTTGTACACCTTGAGTGTGACTGCACTGAAACCATAGATGATTAAACCGTTGGTTTTTTCCAGTGCGGTCAGTGATTCCCTGTTTAAGATGATAACAGCTGACCTATAGTCAGCCTTTGTCTCCTCGAGCTTGGCAACTTTCCAATTGTGCGTTGGCAAATCTTGGTTGCCAACCTGCAACAACTGGAGTATCACCTTCGGATCACTAGGCTCCGAAGGGATGTACACCGTAGCTCTTGGTCTGCAGGGGATCTTCTCCCTATCAATCACAGCAAGGCTGGCTCCGGGCCATACCTCGCTAAAAAGCCTCATAGCGGTAGCCTGGAGTTTTGTTCGCTTTGCGATCTTAGGACTTTCCTCCTGAGATTTGTTTCTTTTAAGCTGTGAGCCAGCTGAAGGGCCTTCCGACTTTTTCTCGGTGACTTTTTTTGTCCACGCAAGCCTGGCTTTGTCTTTATCCGTTCTGTCTTCTGGCAAGATATTATTGATTTTAACCAGAGCCCTCCAGGCCTTCCTCCTAGTGTTAGAGGTTGGATTTGAGGAACCAGCTTGAGATCCGCAGTACACAGATAAGGCTACTTAGTCCGGAGGGCGCCAAGTATCCGGATCCACCGTTAGCGACTGCGCTAGTTTTGAAGCTGGGCCCCCAGTCTGGTCGATTATCGGTACGGTACGATTAACACCTTAACCCAGCCCAGCGATTTGTTTAAATTTGACTCCTTTAGCGCCGTGTTTTAGTCTAAAACCCAAAGAATCAGCAATCTAGTTACCAGTGGTCACCACATGGAGGTAACACGAGCACTTGTAGAAGTTGTAAATTAGGGAGCTGGCCGCAAGTGCCAATTTTGAATCCCTCGAGCAACTTCACACCTGACCACCTGCCCCTCAGCTTCCTGTCACAAAACCGCTAAGGAAGCTGCGCGGTAGCCTTATAGTGAGGTCCGAAGGGCCCCGAAAGTAGCCCCAAGTACAATATATTACATAAAATAGAAGTTTTTTGTGCAAAAAAAATAATAAATGAAAACAAAAAGTCATTTAATTAATGGTAATTCTAAAAAAATAAAACTAACCATGACTGTGGTTTCGTAGAAAATTCACAATTATAATTCATCACTAAAATAATTTTTATACGTCAAGCTGCCTCTAATATTTATGCTGTACTTACTATATGTTACGCTTCTGTTTGATGGAATATAAAACAAAAATTAAAGCTTAAAGTTAAACTTGAATGTTTGTTTGCTTAAAACCAGTTTAGTTCAAAAAAGAAAAAAAAATTCTTAAATGACTTTTAATGACATTTTAATTAAGAAGCAAAAATAATAATCAACAAGAAAAAGGAAAAAAAAGGATACGGAAACCCTGCTTTCTTTATTTTGTTGTACGTCGAGGAAAACTATTTTACCTTTTTTTATTATTTAATAATGGCAAAACGACGAAAACGTAAATACGAGAAAAGCTTCGAAAGAAATGGATAATTTAGCGAAAACAATGATCAAGAATTACAAAACAAAAATTTAATTAAAAGTTTTTAATATTTTCTCATTGCATGGATATTTTGTTCGTGTTTTTGTTGTGCCGGTTATTTTTCCATTTCCACTGTAGTAAAATTTCCACATAGTAAAATGTTTTTGTTGTTAATTAAGTTTAAGTGAATTAAGTACTTGCAAACGAAAGCGACAAAAGTTGTCACGAAGAAAACAAAATAATAATCCAAACAGCAATAATATCGCGCAACAAGAATTCTGATTTTTTTTCCGAGAGGATTATTATTAATGGAAAAACAGAGTTTAGGGGTTAGATTAATATAAAATCCTTTTGCAAAAATTATTTTGTAATTTAAAAAGAAAATAAATTATAAAATTTTGGCATTAGTGTGAAAATAATCAACACTGCACGTCATTTTGTTTATGTATACAACTATTTATTCTAATCTATAAATTCAGACTTGTTTGTTATTTATATATTTTAGTTATAAGTTGTATGAATCATTTTAGTTTAATTAATTAATGTTTTTGACATTGATACTTGAAAAATAATTAACCAGCTCTTATTTCGCGCACTTACCCAAAGTGGTTGGTTATTTTGTTTGAGCGAGGAATAAAGAATTTGTATTGTCTTATGGCCGGCAGTCACGTAAAATTAAATTGCGCAATATAATTGTGTGACGTCAGTACATAATTTGTTTATATTAGTGATCCAGATCAGATCAAAGCTTTTTCAATATAACAAACAAAGCTGTTGTTGCTTGCTGTATTTTCAATATAGCAAGCAACAACAAAAATTTAACAAATTTTTGTTTTTGAATCAAAATTTTGATTTGCGAGTAGTTGTTTTTATTGCTTGACGTTTCTTGAAACATGATCTGACCCCGATCAGGTGAATCGTCTAGAAGTGCTGCTATTGACGTAACACAATTTTACTGCGCAATTTATTTGTACGTGAATACCGGCCTTTAGTTGATAAACCTACACGAGAGTTTTGCTATGTGTCTGATTGACAGTGGGCAGGAGAGTGATTAGTAAACCAACCAACAAAAATTTGAAGCGTCAATGAATTTATTTGTTATTAAGTTTTTGTTTCTTGCTTTTTAGCACACAACTACTGGGAAAAACGAAAGAAGACCAAAAAGAATTATAATTATTAGAGTTACAAAGAAAAAACAATTTTTTGATGTTTATTTAATTGACGATTGGAGCCGTGATTTTAGACAAAATATTTGAGGCTGCTCGGCTTCAAAAAATCTCCACTACATATACCATATTTTAGTCGTTCTGCGAGCGCTGATATGCTAATTTTTGGTGGTCGTTACAGCTTTATTTTATTCCGATAGGTAGAGATTTCTCTACATTTGCAATCGTCAATAGCAAAATTTTCTGGATATATTTTGACAGATTTTGAAGATAACCAAAAAAATCATAATTATTTCTTTGACTTTTAAACCATTTGCACTAAATGAACATTATGTTCTCAAGTAGCGAGGACGATGATGAAAATTATTATGTACAGAAGAGGAAATATTGGGAACGTCGATATTATTTGGAGCGAGATCGCAATGGTGGTTTTAACTGCATTTTTACGGAGCTACATAAAGACTCACAACCTTTTTATAATTATACCCGGATGTATGAGGATATGTTTGAGGAACTATTAAAAATAGTTGGACTATTAAACTCTCATGACTATAAAATATTCATTATAGGCCCATATTAAGCTCCATCGGAACGCCATTATATCAATTTTGTATCAAAAATTTTAAATAGCACGGTTGGAAAATCTAATTCAGCAGTGAAGAATTCAGTCGAATTTAAAGTGAAAATAAAAAATATCGTCATACCAAATGACTCACAATGATCGTCTCATTGGATGTTGCTTCTCTATTCACTAATATAGACAGCCGGTTAGTTTTAAAGTTATTTAATAAGAACAGGGCCTAGATTCTGATCAAGTGACAAATGACAAATGACAATTTTTTGTGACTTTGTACTAAAATTTTAACTGCTATAAAATGACAATATAGTTGTGAGTTCTAAAATGCGATTCTGATGAAGTGACTTTTTCAAAATGTCACAAGAAAAAAATGACAAATTAAACAAAATTGTCATTGATTTGGTTTTCCGTGACAAAAGTCAGCTGCATTTTTAAATAAAATATGTGTGAGTATATTTTGTTAATTTTTAATAATTCTTGTTATAAATTTTAATTGTTTATATTTTAATTAAAATAAAACAATATTTTATCTATTTTTATATATACATATATAAAAATAGATAAAACATTGTTTTATTTTAATTAAAATATAAACAATTAAAATTTATAACAAGAATTATTAAAAATTAACAAAATATACTCACACATATTTTATTTAAAAATGCAGCAGACTTTTGTCACGGAAAACCAAATTAATGACAATTTTGTACATGTACATATACATATGTATATACAAAATAAACCTTAAAATATAACTGCGGTAAACTAGAAATGCAACTGCTGTAAACTGCTGTTAATGTCATAACTCATTTCATCAGAATCGCAAATTTTCCGTGACAATATTTTGTACTAATAACAAAATGTCACGAAAAATTGTCATTTCATCAGAATCTACCCCCTGGGCTTACATCAAGAAGAATACAAAGGCAAAATAAGAAAGTTCAATATAATGAAGCTAGCTAGAGTTAATTCTTCATAATTGTGAATTTGCATTCAATCACAATATATATAGGGTGGGCCATCTAACTTTTTTTTTTTGAACTAGCGGTTATTTTAACTTATGTCACTTTTAATTTTTTTTTTTTTTTATTAATATATTACGAAGTTATTATAACTTCTGTTAGTTGGGCTATAACACAGTAGTTATTCCCAGTGGGCCCAGATCTTCCGGTTACATCAGCAACTTTCAATCCTGAGGAACTAAATCAAGCGGCTTCGTTCTCCTTAGCCGTCTTGTCACTGCGCTGTCGACGTCGTTGACAATATGTTGAATATCCGTGTTTTCATGGAGTTGTAAACGCTGGATATATTTTTTGGCAATTTTTGTGATATCTTCGCTGACGGTTTCCATCTTTAGATCCCTATGTAGATTATCGTTTCTAATATACCAAGGTGCATTGACAATGCATCGTAGTACTTTGTTCTGGAACGTTTGTATAATTTTAACGTTCATTTTCTTTGTCCATCCCCAGAGCTGGATGCCATAGGTCCACACAGGCTTGAGTATTTGCCTGTATAAAAGCATCTTATTGTGAATGGTAAGCTCACTATTTCTTCCAATGAGCCCATACATTTTTCTGAACTTTATATCCAATTCTTGCCTTTTTTTCTTGACATGCTCTTTCCATTTTAACTTGGCGTCGAGCGTCATACCTGGGTATTTTGCCGTGTTCGCATGTGGTATTTCCCGCCTATTTATGTAAATAGGTAAGTGATCAACTTTTAGATAGGTGAATGTTGTGTGAATTGATTTTAACTCATTCAATTTTAATCTCCATTTTTTGTCCAGTGGACAATCTCATTCACAGTGTGCTGTAATTTGCTTGTTGCTTCTTCGATTGTACTTCCAACCGCCAAGATTGCTGTATCATCCGCAAAAGTTGCAATATCTGTTTCTCCAGTAATAGGTATGTCTCTCGTATAAAGCAAATACAAGACTGGTCCGAGCACGCTCCCTTGTGGTACGCCCGCTTTAATTCTCTTGAGTGATGAGAACTCTCTTTCATATTTCACTCTGAAATATCTCCCTTCATTGTATGATTTTAATATCTCATAGAACTGCTTAGGAAGGTCGCGATGTAATTTATATTCCAGTCCTCGATGCCAGACTCGGTCAAAGGCCTGGACAACATCAAGGAAAACTCCAGAACATACCTTTCTGTTTTCAAGCGTCTTCTCAATCACGTTAGTGACTCTGTGTACCTGCTCTATGGTGGAGTGTTTCTCTCTGAAACCAAATTGATGCGATGGTAATAGGTGTCTTTCTTCAATCAGAGGTCTCATCCTTTTGAGGAGTAATTTTTCGAAGAGTTTGGACAATGATGCTAATACAGATGTAGGTCTTTATGACGTTTTCTCATTAGGTGGCTTATTAGGCTTAGGTATCATAATAACTTCTGCTATTTGCCACTGCTGAGGAACATATTTCATTCTAAAAGCTGCGTTAATTTTGTGTAGCAACTTCTTAAGACATTTTCCTGGCAAATTTTTAATAACTTTTCCTGTAATAAGATCGTATCCAGGAGCCATTTTTGCATTTAGGTTATGTTTGATTTCATTTTTGAGTTCTTTCATTGTAACTGGTTGTATGTCTAACTCATCTTCTTTTTGCATTAGAAAGGTATTTTCATCTGCGGTTTGCCTATTCAAAGGTTGGAACGTCTCTCCCAGATGTTCAGCAAAAAGATCAGCTTTATCTTTCGGGCTCTTGGCCCAAGTACCATCTGCTTTTTTAATTGGCGGTACCTGCTCTTTTGGTCTCTTTAGTCCCTTTGTAGCTTTCCATAAAGAGTAACCGCTTTCTTTGTGGCCAGAAAGATTTATTAAATATTTGTTAAAGCTTACCGCTTTGGCTTCTTCTATTAACTTTTGCAGCTTGTTTTTCAGCTGATTGGAGATAGTTTTGCTCTCCGGTGCTCGATTTCTATGCCAAATTTTGCGAGCTTTCCTCTTTTCTCTGATCAGATTTCTTATTTCCTGTGAATATGTTCCATTCTTGTGAGGTTTATTTTTGGCAGGAGGAGTGCTTTCCCATGCTGCGGTCTGAATATTGTTTATGAGCAGCTATACTTCTCTTTCAAGTTGTGTTCGGTTTTTGATTGGGACTTGAAAATCAATACTTTCCTCAATTGGTCTTCCCGCTTGTTAACCTTGGTGGCTTTTCTTTTTCAATTATTGTTTCACTGATCGTAAGTATTGGAGAATGATGCGAGGATAAACCTTCCTTATTTTCGATGTGGATATAGTTTTCTGAAATACCTTTCGCTATGAAAAAGTCAATCACGTCTGGTATTTTGTTTGTATCCGTTGGCCAATAAGTAGGAATACCACTTGAATGGAATTCGCAGTTTATTTGATGTCCAGCTTCTAATAGTTCTCTACCTTTAGGAGATATTAGTCTCGAACCTCAATGCGTATGTTTGGCATTGAAGTCTCCTCCTATGAAGAAATTTGAGCCCATCATTTTGAGCATTGAGAGGTAATCATCCTTTTTAAGTTGATGCTTTGGTGGACAATATATCGCAGCAACCCGCAGCTTCTTGTAATTGTTTAGTTGCACGCTAAGTGATACAATTTGTATTGTCTCTATTTCGAGTTTGACATCTTCGAAGTGTTTGATGTTTTCCCTGATGAATATTGTTGCTTCACCCCTAGCTCTTTCTGCTGGATATATAGAATGGTAACAAGAGTAACCTTTTATTTTTGCATAAGACTTTCTAGTGAAATGGCTCTCTGCTATTAAGCATATATCAATTTTTTCTGTATTCAAAAAGATTTCTAGCTCTGGAAGATGCTGTAGAAGTCCATTAGCATTCCAGGTTAATATTCTTAGTGTTTTGTTCATTTTTTTTGGAGTGAAGGATCAGAAGATAAAGCAACTTTTTTGCTATAAATCTCCTTAATTTTTTCTCGATATCCTACTTGTTGTTCAAGATTAACTTGTCTCTTGTTTAGAAACTCTATATTTTCTTCTATTTTAGAAAGGCGATTGACAATAGCATTCAAGGTGTTTTGCATTGTTGTCATAGCTTGTTGAATTCCAACATTTTGATCTGTAGGCCCAGGTAGACCTTGTCTTGCTGCTTATGAGTATAAGGATCCCTCTGCCACTTTCGCACTATGGAACGTAGTGACATTTTTGTTTGTCCTATTTCGCATGTTTTGCAGTGTTTTGACTACTTCACACCCTCTATAGCTAGCAGGATGGGTTCCTTGGCAGTTTTGCTGGAGTGTTCTTATGTATCACGCATTATTTAGTGTCATGCTTTCCCGCACATTTTACGCATCTGATTTCACGATTGCAGTATTTTTGCGTGTGGTTGTATGCCTGACACTTTTTGCATTGTGGTATGATCCCTGTTACCTTTTTCAATGGCTCCATTCGGACAACCATTCCCAAGATGTTCCTAATGTTGAATATGTTCTCAATTTTCTCTGAGTTTGCAACGGTCCGAGTGAATAGTGGTAACTTTATTTTATTAACTATACTCCCTCCTTTGCCGGTAGACTTCCTTTCAGTTTTACACATAGTAACTGCATCTAAGATCGTTAAATTTTTTCTTTTGAGGTCTTCAATTATCTCATCTGGTGCGCATGTTTGATGTAGACCCCTAGCAACTACTCTAATAGGTCTGGTATTTTTGTCTTCATATGTATACCATTGGAGACCTTTATCATTCAATATAGTTGAAAGTTTTCTATAACCGTCTGAATCAGGCATATTTACCCTCCAAGCTTATTCTCCTTTTCTGCCACTTCTTTCATTAGCGCTTGAATATCGCTAAATTTATTGACATGTGTGATATTGATTGGTGGTGGTGGTTTTTTGCTTTCTTGGTCTTGCTGATAATTGGTAATTGGTTTACCTTTGCTCCCGATATGTTCACACTAGTGTTCATTTCTGGGGGCGACTCAGCTTTCCTTTTACTGGAAGAATTTACTTCCTGTGTTTTTTGCTTTTTCAGAGCCCGTTTTGACTTTTTCATTATCCAATTGGTCTCTCTTTCTAAATCTTCCTCGTCGGTTTGGTACTCAATTAAGTTAGCACATTCCGTTTCTTTGTTGTTGTTTTCCTGGTTTAGGGCTTCTACTTCAACCGAATCTTCATTACCGGTTTGCTAGTCCATCTTTAGATTATGTTTAAGGTTTTTAACTTCTTCTTCAAGAAGTTGTATATGGTGCTGCATCCATTGAATTGCTTTATTTAATTCTTTATTTGCTTGTCTAGATTCGGCTAGAGCTTTGATTACTTCCTCAGATTGAGGGTTATTGTTAGTTACTTGGGACGCAGTCGCGACTGTCGCAGCTGTATTTAGTTGTAGTGTACAACTACTTGTATTTGGAACCTTTAGAATTGGTGATCTCAACATTTTCGTGCTCTAAGGCAAGTTGTTCCCTATATTTTGCAATAGTTGTTCCCCCTCAGGATCCATGGTATCGGCATCCAACGATGATGATTGATTTAATGCTGTTAGAGACGCATCCGTCTCGTTTTCTAATTTCGTTAGTTTATTATTATTATTTCCTATCATTTTTATTCCCACGAGTAGAACGAGAAGTAACTTTTGATTTGACAGAAAGTTAGTTTTATCCTTCCGCTGAACGAAAATGGTAGTGTATTCGCTTGAACAACGCTCGGAATTATTGAAACATTACTTCGAAAATCATGGTAATGTTGCAGAATGTGTGCGAAAATTGCGTGCGGATTTCGGAAGATACGAAGCGCCGGGAGCTCCATATGTGCGTTATTTCGTGAAAAAAGTTAAAGAAACAGGCTTGCTAATTAATAAACCAACACGAACCAAGCAGCCAACCAAGCGTACACCCGAAAATGTTGATGCTGTAGCCGAGAATGTGCACAAAGACCTTGGTATGACACCGTATAAAGTTCAATTGGTTCATTGAATTGAAGCAAAGAGACCATCCATTTCGTTTTCGGTTCGCTGAGTGGGCTTGCGATCGACTTGAAGAAGATGCCGATTTTGGCAAAAAAAATCATTTTTTCGGATGAGGCGCTTTTCCATCTTGGCGGCTATGTAAACAAGTAGAATTGTCGCATTTGGGGCACGGAGAACCCGCACGTGATCGTAGAGAAGCCGATGCATCCTCAACGAGTGACTGTTTGGTGCGGATTTTGATCCGGTGGCATCATTGGGCCATTTTTCTTTGAAAATGAGCAATGAGCCGCCGTTACTGTAAATTGTGAGCGCTACCGCGCCATGATAAACGATTTTTTGTTCCCGGCACTTGAAGAGGAGGGCATAGGCAACATTTGGTTTCAACAAGACGGCGCTCCGTCCCACACAGCACACGTTTCAATTGATTTTTCGCGCACTGTTTACGAAGATCGAATTATCAGCCGAAATGCTAATGTTATTTGGCCGCCTTGGAGCTGTGATTTGACGCCGTTGGACTATTATCTTTGGGGTGCCGTCAAAGATAAGTGTTGCGCCGATAAACCAGCAACGATTGACGCTCTCAAGAACAATATTCGCATAGCCATTGAAGACATAATGCCGCAGACCATCGAAAATGTTCTCAAAAATTAGACCGACCGTATTGGGTACGTCAAGGCCAGCCGAGGCAGTCATATGAATGAAATAGTATTCCATAATTAATCGGAAGGATTGTTCTTTACAATGAAAAAATAAATTTGAAAAAATATTGAGGATTTTTTGTTTTATTGCATTTTTAAAAATAAAATTTATTTGGCCCACCCTGTATAAGCAGCTTTTTGGTTCTCCTAAAGGCTCACCGACAGCCACAAATTTTTTATTATCGTTATGTTGATGACATAGTTACAGCCATTCCCACAAACAAACTCTATTATTTTTTTGAAGCGTTTAATGGTTTCCATGACAATATTTAATTCACTGTAGAGTTAGAAAATAACCAAAGATTGCTTTTTTTAGATTTTGTTATTGTACATAACGAAGATGTTTCATTGTCTACAGATTAGTTTCATAAAAAAACATCGTCTGGCACATATCTAAATTTCCATTCTCAGCTTCCATTATCATACAAGAGAAATATTGTCAGTTTATTATCTAAAAAAAACCTTTAAGTTTCTAACCGTATATTTCATAAGTCAAATTTCAGGCTCCTCAAAAATGCCCTCGTTAATAATAATGGCTATCCAAATTCATTCATAAATCTCACAGAGACGTAGAAACTGTAGTGATTCACTCATTAAATAAGTCAAATTCAATTCGCATATCACCACAAATAAAATAACGAATAACAATACATAAATTCTCCAATGTCTATGTTATTACGCCAGTGTCTTAAATAGACACAGACATTCCATAAAATTGTTATTATACTCGTAGTTTGTTTTGTTCGTATCATCGGTATCCACTCGGTATTCACTCTGTGTTTCTGTTTTTCGACATCATTTTTGACACTCTCATTACTCTTGTCATTGCCTTCAAACCCTGAACAAATAGTGAATACAAAAATTTGTGTTATAAAATTTTTGTATTGTATTAATAAAAATTTAATGAATATTTGAAAAATAACTAAACACAAATTAATAAAATAGATAAAAATTAAAATAAACCCAAAAATCGGGCTAATTGAAATAAAGTGGTGGTGGAAATTCTAAAAATAAAAATTGTAATTTTGGTGACGCGCAGAAAATAAATGTCGGCCACATATATATAGTGTAATTGTGGGGCCGAAAATATATGTGCATCGTTTAATTGCGTAGCAGTGAATTATAAGAATAAATCTCATCCCCTATAACACACACACATCACGATAAAACTGTTCGATTGGAAGATATTCATACTAAATATATTTCAATTCCTTACGAACGATCTCTTTTCGAAAAAATAAGGTTCGATCCTAATAAGTATAATTTTAAAATAGTTGGAAGAGCACATGGTAATTTGGCAAAATCGCTTTTCTCACCTCTCAAATACCGCACATTATCAGGCAATAATCGAAATGTTGCGTACAATATAGTCTGTGAATGCAATCATTCGTACGTTGGACAGACAAAACATCTACTGAATACAAGATTTTGCCAACATAAAAGAGATGCAAAAAAATTGACACTAAACAAATTGAATTCTGAAATGACCAATGTTTATTTATATGAAATCAACCACGAAGTTTTTCTAGATAATGTCAAGATACTTGAAAGGGAAGAGAATCATATTACCAGAAGAGTTTTAGAAATGATTCACATAAAGACGGATCCCAAACATAATAATGTGAATAAACAGTATGATTGTGCTTACCTTCAGAGTACGCCAGGAGCAGGAATCGTTTAACCAAATTTATGAAAATGAAGATGACACCGGAAGCTCCAGTGATGAAAACAGCAGTTCGGGGAAAATTTCAAATTTTGCAGAGGAGATAGTGCCATCTTATAATAATAAAATATTTAGAAGCAATTTTAGGCTAAATATTGAAACGTTTAATATGCTATCCAAACTGACCCACAACTGCAGGAATTTAGAAATTCATCTTGGAAGAGCAGAAGTGCCCATCGAAAAGCAAGTGCTGATAGCTTTATGGTTTTTTGGAAACCGCCAACCGTTCAGGTAAATAAAACCATATTAAATTATGTATGTTTATTAACTTAATAAATTTATTATTTTTAGAATAATCAGTGGCCGTTTCAACTGTGGAAAATCCACAGCTTGGAAAATAGTAAACGAGTTTTCAAATACTATGTTAACTCTAAACGTGAGCAATTCAATTATGAAATGGTCCTCAACGAGTGAACGAAACGCCACGAAATCGTTCTATGCGCTAAAACATAGGTTTAGAGGTATGTAGTATATTTATAAATTATTTTTCCCATAATATGCACGTAATAATAAACTTATTTAAGGAATTATTGGTTCTGTAGAGGGTACTAACATTCCCATCATATCACCAGGAAATCATCCAAACTCATATGTGAACCGAAAAGGGTTTTACTCGCTCTTATTACAGGCAGTTTGCGATTATAAACTGAAATTCATTCATTTTTATAAGGGAGAAGCGGGGTTTCTCCATGACGCCAGAGTATTCACATTCACAAGGTTCAAATTAAAACAAAAAATTGAGTCAGGTAATAACTTTAAAATTTGTTGGACGTAACATTAGAAATAAAAATATTATCTATTTACAGGCGAATTCGATATAAGTGCAGACAAACACATGCTAGGCGACTCAGCGTACAAGCTAGAAAAATTGCTTCTAGTCCCTTTTACAAATAATGAACGATTGGCCGACCTAGAAATTATTTACAACACTGTTCATTCGGAGTGCCGAATTGACATAGAAATGACACTCGGTCTATTAAAAGGATGGTTCCGAAGACTAAAGTTGGTCGAAACCAACCGGACAGAAATGATCCCGCTCTTTATTGGTACCTGCGTTATTCTGCATTATTATGTATCGAGAGTGGTGACCAAATCGTACACGCACTATTGGAGATGATGAACAGCCTGCAAGTAATGCTGAATCGAGTTCAAGTGACGATGAACAAGAACAGGCCAACATTTAAGTGAAAGCCAGAGAAAAAGGGCACAAGTAATACATTATTTCTACAATATTAATACATTATTATTAATAGATAATACATTTATTTATTTATTTTTTATATTTTATTCAATATACAAACAAAATAAAATACATTAACTTACAAACTAAAAAAAAAAAAAACACAAGTAAATTGAATAAAATTAGGTTAGTTCATAGACATATAATGTCTGTTTTAAACTACCTTCATTAAAAGAAAAACAATATAATTATTATGGGGCCATACAAAAAACATTACATAAGTACATACATATGTATCAGTAAATCACTGCTTTAACTTCATAGTTTAGTATGTCCATCAGTATTAAATTTCCATATAAATAATAAATCAGTATAGGTATAATACTCGAAAATATCATTATAATTTACGTAATGATCCACAAATCATTTAAACTGTTTGTTGTGGTCAGCCATTAACTCCAGTTTCTTTGCCCGGTATTCCTCTTTCGAGTTTTGTTGTTTCAAAAGCATTTTGTTTCAAAAGCACTATTGAGACGAACAAAAAATGGATGAAAAACTATCTTTAAATAACTATTTAATAATATATTTACAAAAACTGTTTAGTTTACCTTTATCGCTCGCCGTAGCATCCACCATTTTGATGTAAAAGTTTATTATTTTTCTGTACTGTCTGAGAAAAATTTCGGATAGCAAAATCACTGTCTGAGAACGTTCGGAGAAAATAATAAAACGAAAAGGAAGTATCCGATCGTTTTTAATATGAGTTGTCTTGGTATGTTGGTGAAGTCCCTTTTATGTTGCTCTTTTCTTTGGGCTTTTGTTTTACTTGTTTCCCCGACATAACAAGAATCACAATTTTTACATAGCACTTTGTAAACTACATCACTTTTCGTTTCACTTTGAATTTTATCTTTAGTGTTCGAGTATGTCTGTAGATGATTTACAAATAATATTGGCGATAATAAGATTGTCCGAATTCAGTTTTAACTTTCTGGTAATTTGTACCAGTCCGGTCATATGTACTGAATCTAACGTCAGACTCATGCGCAATATCAGACTGACGAACTGTTAAAATTTCAAGCAAATCGTTCAAAAAAGTGTTGCCATAGCCTATGATTTAAAAACCAACAAATATGTGGCCCACCCTTTATAACAGTCAATTTATGGTTCCATGCAATGCAATTAAAAGTATCTATGAATGGACAATTCAAGAATGGAAGATTTAAAATAAAACTTTTTGAAATAAAAAATTGGAGAAATTTTCTTGACTTTTTATTTAAAATATTCAGATCAAGATATATTTAAAAAATCTATTTTTTTTATTTTGTTGTGTGATTTTTAAGGTAAATAAGCTTGCAGAAAAAAATACAAAAATGGTGACCCTTTCTGTCAAAGGCACTAAACATGCCATTTTTCAGAAAAACAAACTTTTTTTTCGTCAAAAAATTAATAAAAAATAAAACTAATACAATTATATAAATGAAAAGTCTATTCTTCAAAGCCTGAAAGTTCGAAATCGCTCGCAACAGCAAGTACGCCATCGTGCCCAATTTGCAGTTCTGATGAACACAAAATTTTTGAATGCGCTAGGTTTAAAGAGCTGGATGTTAACAAGAGATGGGAATTAATTCGTTAAGAAAGGCTTTGTTTTAATTGTTTTAATTTCAATCATGGGACTTACAACTGTAAATCGCGGGTTCGCTGTCGTCACTGCAACAAAAGACATCACACTCTTCTACATACCGAAGCCGACAAATCAGCTCAAGCGCAGCCAGAACAATCTTCATCCAACTCTATCATCGAGACCAAGGTACTGCATATTTCTTCTGGGGAATCACAGGTGATTTTACCAACTGCCTTGGTGAATATAAAAGACGGATTTGGTGGCTTCCGAGTGTGTCGAGCGCTTCTAGATTCAACATCACAGGAGACATTTATCACCGAGAAATGTGCTCAAAATCTAGGTCTACCTCGTAGTAACGGTAGGCTTTTAATGAAAGGGTTAGGTGATTCAAAATTAGGCACTTCAAGAGGAAAGGTGGAGATATTAATAAGACCGATCAACGGAGAAGAGTTAAAGGTATGTGCTTTTATAATTCCAAAAATTTCAGACAAGCTCCCATCGTATGGCTGTGAAATATCTCACTGGAACGGATTGGAGAATGTGTCACTTGCCGACCCTAAATTTAATCAGCGCAGCACAATAGACTTATTGCTTGGAACCGAAATTTATTATCAAGTTACCCAATGTGACAAAATTAAATTGGGAGATCGTCTTGTAGCCGAAAAGACGTCATTGGGTTGGATCGTTACCGGTAGAAGTCATGAGCAAGAGAGTGTCAACCAATCAGCATGCTTTAGTATAATAATGGACGTTGACAATAGCCTACGCAAGTTCTGGGAAATTGAGCCAGTAGCAACAGCGCCACCGCTTACAGCAGAAGAACAAAAATGTGAAGCATTATTCATGGCCACAACCAAGCGAGCTAGTGATGGCAAATTTATAGTACAACTGCCATTTCGAGAAAATGAGGACCAATTAGGATCGGCGTATCATGTAGCAATGTCCAGATTGTTGGCCATGGAGAAGAAATTCAAACGAGACCCCATCTTTCATCAGCTATATAAAGAATTCATGACCGAATATGAAAGTTTGGGACATATGGTCGAAATTCCCACTGACTTGAGCTTGTATTACCTGCCGCATCACGGAGTCCTAAAATCAGCCAGCACCACTACAAAGCTTCGCGTGGTATTCGACGCATCTGCAAAGTCGTCGACAGGATTATCATTAAATAATCAGCTGTGTATAGGACCGACCGTGCAATCAACTCTAGTAGACATAATATTGAGATTTCGTCAGCATCGATTCGTGGTTACTGGGGACATTGAGAAAATGTACCGTCAGATTTGGGTAAGCGAAGCAGACAAAAGGCACCAAAATATTTTATGGAGACAAGATCCTCGCCACCGGCCAAAAACTTTTCGTTTAAACACATTAACATACGGCACAGCTCCAGCAGCATTTCTAGCAACCCGGTGCGTAAATGAGGTAGCAATACAAGCCCGAGAACGATTACCAATCGCAGCAGCAGCAATCCTAAATGATATGTATGTTGACGATCTCATGTACGGAGCGAACACCGAAGCTGAATTGATTGACCTGAAAGAGAAAATAGTAGCCATTCTAGACAACGCGTGCTTTCATTTACGCAAATTCTCTACAAATAGCAATGAACTAAGAAAGCGATTGGGAATCACTGCGGATACCATAAAGGTAAAGCTAGAAGAACGAGGCCGACACACAAAGCGATCATTGTTATCCGAGGCCAGTAAAATTTTTGATCCCATAGGATGGCTGGCTGATGGGAAGAAAATCTCAGTTGTCATTAGCCAATAAAGTTTTACTGTACAAATCAATAATCAAACCCATATGGACTTATGGTATTCAGTTATGGGGATCCACCAGCGCTTCAAACAGAGAACTCCTGCAACGAACCCAAGCGAAAATACTTCGCAGTATCACCAATGCTCCTTGGTACATTCGAAATAGTAATATACATCACGACCTTGGGATTAAAACCGTTAAAGAAACAATTAAAGAATTCAGTTCGAAATATTATTCAAAACTAGAAGCACATCCCAACGAATTGGCCAGGGAGATACTAAAACAGCCGCGATTTAGACGTCTGAGAAGAACAGATCCACTCGAACTAATGAACCTGTGAACCTGTAAATTTAATTCGATATACACATATAAGTGTAGTCTAAATTAATTAAATTGTGAGCCCTAACAATAAGTATTAACATTGGTTAAGACTTAAAATATGTAATAATTTTTAGCTTAAGATTTGATTACTTCTTGTTAGTTTCTTATGTTGAAAGATTCAAGAATAAAGCCATTGGCAACATTTAAAAAAAAAAAAAAAAAAAAATAGGATGGCTAGCTCCAGTCATTGTTAGGGTAAAAATATTATTCCAGAGCTTATGGTTACAAAACTTGGACTGGGACGATGGATTGCCATCTGAAATAGCAGCTAAATGGGTTAATATGCGTTCCGATCTGGTGGAGGTCAACCAAATTCATATTCCACGTTGGTTGGGGACGCGTGGCAGCATCGAACTACACGGGTTTTGCGATGCTAGCGAAACGGCCTACGCAGCGACGGTTTTCAGCAAAGTTATGACCGAAACTGGAATGCGAACTTCCCTAATGATGGCTAAGACAAAGGTAGCACCACTGAAGGCGGTAAGCATACCGAGATTAGAGCTCTTGGGTGCTCTACTACTGACTAAGCTAATGAATAAGGTAAGCTTAGCAGTTAATCAAAACATTGATCGAATCGTATTATGGACCGACTCCAAGATCGTGTTAGATTGGTTGGCAGCACACCCTCGACGATGGCCTGCATTTGTTGCCAACCGGACGTCGGAAATATTAAACTCTTATAACCGATAGAAATGGATGCATGTCCCGTCAGCCGACAATCCAGCTGATTGTGCCTCCAGAGGAATGGCCGCCACAGACTTAGCTAAATTCAAACTGTGGTGGCATGGACCAAAGTGGCTTGCAGAATCGGAGACTGAGTGGCCAGTTCAAGCATCGTCATTTGGTACAAATGAAGAATCTAAGGATAAGGGACTATTTCACGATGAAGAAAATTATGGCTTACGTCATCCGTTTCATTAAAAATTGCCGTTCCCCACCGAAGGAACGTAATTTAAAACCTCTTAATCGAGATGATGTGAATTTGGCAGCTGTTTATTTAATTCGATATATTCAGCATCAACACTTTCTTGGAGAATTTCAATGCCTGCAATCCAAAACAGTTTTACCAAAATCCAGCCAGCTAAAAGCATTAAATCCCTTTATCGACAATGATGGAATAATTCGCATCGGCGGTAGATTAGAATATTCAACCTTAGCGACATCGATCAAGCATCCCATACTACTACCTCGCAAATCTGAAATTACAACCGCTGTTCTGCAAGACATACATCACCAATTTTATCACGCCGGAATTAGCTTCATGTTGAATTTCTTGCGTCAACAATTCTGGGTGATTCGTGCGAAAGATGTAATTCGTCAGGTGGTCCGTAAATGTGTAAGATGTTTCAAGCAGAGACCATTAAGGCAGCAACAACTAATGGGCGATTTACCTCCCGCGAGAGTTGAATACGTGCACCCTTTCCACAAAGTAGGCTTGGATTACGCTGGGCCATTTAAGGTACAAATCACACGAAGAAGAGGGCAGATTCCAGTAAAAACGTATGTATGTATATTCGTCTGCCTAAGTACAAAAGCGGTCCACATAGAATGTGTCAGCAATCTTACGACGGAAAATTTTCTTGGTGCATTGTCTCGATTCACTGATCGGCGTGGGTTATGTGGTGATATTTTCAGCGACAATGGCACAAACTTCTTCGGCGCCAATAGACAATTAATTGAGCTGTTCGATTTCCTGAAAACCAACACTAATAAATTATCTTGTTCTCTTCTAGAAAAAAGCATAAACTGGCATTTCATTCCTGCAGGCTCCCCTACTATGGGAGGCATTTGGGAGGCGGCTGTGAAGTCTGCAAAAGCACACCTGAAAAGAGTGGTTGGCGAAGTCGTACTAACACCAGAAGAATTCACAACGCTAATGACCGGCATTGAAGCAATTCTAAACTCGCGTCCACTATACGCTGCAACTTCCGAGGAAATTGAAGTGCTCACTCCAGGGCATTTTTTAATTGGACGACCACTGTCATCTCTACCCGAACGCTCCATACAAGATAACTATTGTTTATCAAAACGCTGGGATATGGTGAAGCGGATCAAGCAACATTTTTGGCATCGTTGGCATCGCGATTATCTTACTACTCTGCAAGTTCGAAATAAATGGAAGGATAAATCGTCGAATCTACAAGTAAATGACATCGTGCTTATCCGGGATGAGCAGTTACCTCCGACTCAATGGGCTCTGGGCAGAGTAATTCAAACCCATCCGGGCAATGATGGATACGTGCGAGTGGCGAGTATCAAAACTTCATCTGGAAATACAAAGAAGCACATAAGCAAATTATGTAAATTGCCAATTAATTGAATCAAGTGATTCAAGGCGGGCGGTATGTTATGACAGCACAAATTTTGTTAATTTAAATATTTTATTGTTACCTTTCCTATCCCAAAGGATTAACCTCGAGCAAGGCCCGAGTAATTGGCCTATACCCACCTTAACATATAGTATAAAAATTATCCATTCAAGTGTGTTATACACTGATTATTATTATGTACAAAACATAATTTTTATGAATATGTACATAATTTTTGTTTGTTTATATTTTCATTTTGACATTTTAATAATGAGTAAAAATATTGTAGTAGAAACTAAGTTCCATTTAAATAATGTAATGTCATCTAAAGTAAAATAATTAAAACAAAAAAAAAGTAAAATGTAATCCACCATCGCCCACTGGTTTGAAACTTAAATATTTTATTTACCATTTTAATAAAGTACCCGAACTAATATTTAAGTTTTAACCGCAAATAGAGCTTTCAATAACATGTTAAATAGCCAATAAGATACTGCCAACAAATATAATAATGCAACAATTAATTTTAAGAACTTTTTATGATTATATAATCTAGAATAAGTTAAAAAAGAAGAAAAAATATATTTTTGAGTCAGTCCGCAATTGTCACGCGTTGAAAAATAAACCAATAAAAAATTATTTAAAAAACAGAGAATCAAATAAAATATTTCGTTTAATTACTTAAAATTTAAATAAAAATCTGAGTTTCATTAAAATTAAAATAAGTGACTGGGTGCCAATTGAATTCGCATAGCTTATTGCTATATATATATAATATTTCAGCCATATATATATATATATATATATATATATATATATATATATATTGCAATTACCTTTTTCGTTTCTTTAGAGAATAACCAGCCCGGCATCCACTCACAGCAACACAATTTTATGATTAAAACGGGTAGATTGTAAATTTCAGTATCGTTGATATTACTACATTAAATATATCGTACAACTTTAACTCTAAAAGGTTGCGTTGGAAATCAAATACTGATTACGTAGTTTTGAATTCACAAATGATGGGCATATGAGCAAAATTGTCATTGCCTCCCACAAGTCAAAATATTGGAAAAAAAAGGAAAAATTTATTTTTTGATGATGTGGACAGAAGGTCAAATAACTGTGATTTATCTAAAAATAGAGATAAAGCTTGGTAACTATGTTGTCAATTGGTGCAGTAATCTTCTAAATTTTTTTTTTTCATATTGCGGAAATATACTGTAATTTAAATAATTCTGCACCAAACGTTTAGATCATGATTTAATAAAATCCAATTAATCTATTAGCCTGTTTATGTTACTCTCTATACCATAAGATGTTTCCTTCAACCAATAAAAATGCACTAAACCATATAAAAATCAGGATTAAATATTACTTATAAATTACCAACAACAACTACCATGAAAAAGTAACTTTCCAAAGTGCCCACTATTCTTTCCTACAAATACGTATATTAAAATAAAAACTACATACCGTAGCATATAATCGGCGAATTTTCGATATTCTATGCTACAGTACACACACAGCTGCATAAAAAAAACTGGACACACAGCACACATTTTCCCATTAAACAGGGGAACTTAGAGAGAATTTTCCACAGTACGAAAAAAAAACTGGAAAATTTATAATGGAATTAAAGTTAAACGGTTTAACTCTTCTTATAAAATTTATTTCAAAGTAATTCCTTTGTCTGATAACACAGGATATAAAAAAACTAAACTAGAAAAAAGGAATAAAACTATAAAAGGATAATTTTAATTTTATTGGATTTTTATTTTTTTGCTTTTCCCATTTGATAAATAGCCGTTTTGTGTGTCCAGTGAATAAGAAAATGAAAAGATTAAGGACAATTATGAAATTTTATTGAACTTTTTTTTGCTGTCGGTCCTTTTTTCGTTGTTTGTTTGTTATTCATTTTAATTGGCTAACTCTTTTGAAGTATTGAATGGCACACATGCAAGAAATTTTAATTTGAGGGAGCAATATGTACGCAATTTTATTAAATTAAATTTAACGCTAACCCGCGAATTGAATTTGTATATTTATATATACATATCTACATTGATCCTGTCAACCGTCAAAATGATGATGAAAACTAATTTAAATTGATTTCTCATTTTTGATGTTTGTTTGAAATGTGTGTTGTACTACCAAAGATGCGTATTTATTAAATTACCCTAACATGTACTTGTATGTACATGCTTACGATCGTTGAATTGAGTGTTTCCCATTCTTAATGTCTATTTTATGATTCCTATAAAAAAAAAATGTTGTGAAATAGAAAGCAAAAAAAAAAATGAAAAATTGAGGTATTCTCATATCATTGTCTGGGGAATTTTATTGATATGCGTCTTTCACACTCCCTCCGAAACTAGATAATCATGGAGGTTAGTCGAATCCTCGTATGAAGTCAAGAATATTGATAAGATGTTTTTGTTCTTTATATGTATGTAGTACAGGTTTTAATTTTTTTTTTCTTTGTTTTCTCGATTTTTTTACACTCTTCATGTCTGGTTATAATAATGTGTAGCATTTTATTTACTTTAAGTTTTGGGTTATTTAAAATAAAACACACATTTCATGCTGTGCGAGTACTATATAAAGCGAAACAAGCATAATTGATTGGAAGGATATTGTAATTTGATTGAGGTTTAAAGGTTTCGCTTTTAACCTGAGTTATAATCCTGAGAGCTTTGAACACATGTCATATTTTCAGCATAGTATAAACAATTGCAAAAGCTTGGTAAACACATGAGATATTATATCACCAATCTTATAATGTATTATAATGCGCTCAGTACGTATAAATCCAATAGATAATATTTTCATTTATTATTTTATTTTTTGTTTGTTGACCAGAAAGAATCGTTATTAAAAATCCACTGAACTGTAAATAAAAACTAATGTTGAAAAAAATGGGAAACCGAACTAAAAAAACGAATTTCCTTTCAGCGGTATTATTTTGGTTCGGTTTCTCTTTGCGTCGAGAGATTGTGATAATATTGGATAATGTACATTGAAAAATTCCTTTCGTTTTATTTTTTGTTATTAGATTTATAGTTCGATGGATAGCAAATATGTATATAGAGACGGTTTAATTTTCCATTTCTACTTTCCAGCGTCAACATTTTTGTTTACTTTGTGGCACAAGTGTCATTATCAAATAAATTTTTAGATGGATATCATTAAACAATTTTAGAGTACGGTTAGCCTTTTTCATTTTACTGCTTCATCCTTATCCTTTCTGATATGTTATTGGTCTAAATGAGATTTGTGTTTTTGTTAAAGTTGTTTTGAACCGTTTAACCAAAAAAAAAAGTTACAAAGGGGTATTTTGAAGGAAAATTACATTAATTAGGCAACATTATTAACAGTAAGCAAAAGTTTGCACAAGTACTTGTAAGAACTCATCAATTAAGATAACAAGACTTTATTAATTTTGATTTGGCCTGTTAAAACCAAATTTAAAGTAATTAATATTTATGAATGCCCCAATTTTGCTGCTAATTGGTTGATGAAACTAGATTAAAACAATATTCTGAGAAGAATTAATCACTAATGAATTGCAATCTTAGCTCTAATTCTGAAACAGTTTGGCAGGATTATTCCTAAGTTTTCTTTCGTAAAGTTCACCAAATTTTTTTTTTTTCTTAAGATTCCTTTTCGTGAATCTCCAAAGGATACCTCATACCAGGAGCCTTGAGCTCATGGCTCAATCACATTTTGCTCCATTTTTTGTTTTTTGTAAGCACCAGCGTTGCTTTTGAATATCGTTTAAGTTTAAAGTGGTAGCTGAAAGTCTGCCAAGAACTTTTGTTTTATTTTATGAGAATTGTTTGCAAGTACAGAATTTTTTGTTTGTTATTATTATACTAATATTCTTGTCTAAAAATCTCATTTCTTAATATCGGGTGATCCAGATCAGGTCAAAGTTTGCATTGATAACCATCAGGTAAAATGTTTAGGCCTTTGGTGCGATCTCGTCCAATCTCAGATAACTAATCCGTGTTATAAATCATTGTAAACATTTTGCGTAACGTCATCAGTTCATTAATAATTTTTAAATTAATCTTTTTAGGTAAATTTTTAGCACAGAGCCGAGATTGAAAAATTAAAAAAAAAGGCAGAATAAGTTCATAGCTGAGGTTTAAAACAAAGATACAATCTTTCTTTCCCGAAAATCATCAAAACTAAACAAGTCATAATACTTAAAACAATGTTTAGCGGAGTAAAATTACCATTAAAAACTCAATTTTAACTTCGTGTTAAAGTCTAATTTAAATATACTCAATTTATTTGTTGTTCCATTTCAATTTTACAAGAGAATCAAATTTTTTAGATTTAATTCTGATGAATGAAGCTGACTCTGATAGAATAATTCACTTCGACAAAATTTCCCTTCTGTACAATAATATTGACGAGGAGATAATGGAAAACACCTTTCTTGAACTGAACTTTGAAATGTTAAAGAGCATGGCTAATTTGGACAACATTTGTAATTTATTTCACACTTTTATAGATATCATACACCAATTAATCCAGCAGCACCCTGGCTTAACACTAAAATTATTAAACTAAGAGCATTGAGAGATGAGCCCATCAATTATGGAAAAGCACCGTGATCTTGGTCACAAAGCTAAGTATTGTAACTATAGAAATCAAGTTACCATGAAACGGCTTTGAAATAATCTTAGATCAGTTGGCATTGCTGATAATATTTCTAGTAATACTATACCGTTTTCGGCTGATGATATCAATTTACATTTTTCAGCCATTCCTTCTACTAGTGTCGTGTTCCCATTAATGGATTTCAAAGTTCACCGTTCCAATTTAAATGTGTCACAGACCTTGATGTAGTGAATCTAATTGGAAAAATTAAATCAAACCCGGCTGGACATGATGGAATGACCCTTAGGTATCTAAAATTAATACTGCCGTTAATTTTACCTTATCTAACTTTTATAATTAATAAGTGTATTACTAACTCGTATAGTCCAATATTATGGAAAAAGGCCATAGTTATTCCTTTAAATAAAAGTAAAGAAGTTCACAATTTACATGATCTAAGATCAATAAGTATTACCCCTATTCTATCTAAAGTGTTTGAATTGGCCTTAAAGGATCAAATTTCATTGTATCTTAGTGAGTCACATTTCTTATTCTATTTTATTCAAATAATATTCTTGGTTGCAGTTTAAATTAATTTTTTATTTTTCATAAATTATTTTTTTTATATAAGTTTTTTAAGGTGAAAAAGCCAATTTATCTCTTTGGCAAGGTCAGAATGTTTCTTGTTGCCGCCACATATACAAAATAATGTTTTCAATTATTCACCATTGGTCAGAAGTTTGTTTTATGTTTTATGGAATCGGTTGCCGGTTGAAGTTAGATGTGTAAGCTCAATTATTGTTTTTAAAAAACTTGTTTTTCATTATATAAAAATAAATAATTTGACTTCATTTGTATAAAAAATATTTAATACTAGCTTGTGACTAATTTTAAATGTTTGATGGATGTATTGTATGGAAGGGTGGAAAAGCCATAAGCTTATGCCCGTTTAATATAAATAAATAATTACAGAAATATAAACAAATTTGATATACAAATACCTCAAGTATTTTTTGGATATTTCATGTAGATATCGTTTACGGAAAATGGTGACACTAAGCGTGAAAAAACCTAAAATATTGAGCATTTTTAGGCAATTGAATTTATGTTGCGATTTCTAGAATGCTTAGAGCTGAAGATGGTGAAAAACATATTTACAATGAATATACTATATTCATAAAAAATATTCTAATATTTATAACGTAAAAACTAATAGTTAATATCTACAATATCACCTTCTTCAACCTCGATTAATGAGTATTTTGTCAAGTGGCTCACTTATGAATGATACATGGCGGAACGAAACGAATTCTATTGTGATTAAATTTGTAGCGGTCGACACTCAATATATAAATACATATATCGATAATAATCGATAATCGATATGCATATAATAAACTTCTGTAACAGACGACAGAGCAAACTGTCTTTTCTGCATAACAAACCAAAATATACGTCAAAAAAAAAAAAAAATTTGAAACAAAAATTAAAATTGGAAATTTAGTCTAAAAAGTGCGAACAATCAATCAACGGACGTCAACCACTATAATAATATAAAATTTAAAACATGGAAAATCACATTTTTTTCTAAGACAGATTCTGCACAGATTCAAAGATCATTCTGGAGCATAAATTCATTGTAATTGTTTATAATTTACTAGAATAACTAATGCATGTCATTTCGTGTGGTTTACTAAAAACATACTTATTTTGCGGAATCAATATTAAGGCACACGGAAAATGTTTTTAACTAATTTCCATGAAGTGTTTTGCGAAATGCGTCAAAATAATTAAAAATTTGGAAAAAACTCCTACACTAATCCCAATTAATAGTAGTCAAAATTTCTAAGAACGCAACGACGATGTAAACATCTTAATAGATTTTATATAAAATAAATATTCCTTAAAATTTTTCATTTTAACAATTTGTAGAAAGTTAAAACGACATCAACATTTCAAAAGATTTAACATTTATTTTAGTGGTATGTACTTCGTTATGTACCACTAAAAATAATTTTATCATTACGATTTTTTTGTTTCCATGTCAAAATTATTTTGTGGCATTTTTGGTTGCCTTCAGTTTTTTTATAAGAAAAACTATTTTTGGTTTAGAAAATCACTAAAATTTGCTCTTGGTCTTTATCCTGGTCAAATTGAAATAAAAAGTGTAACAAAACAAAGTAAATTCACCATATATTACAATGTGCGAACATGTTTTGATTAATAGCTATTCATGCAACCAGTTAAGAAATGCCTCATTTTTTGTAACGCTTTACGAAACCAACGAAGCGAATTGCACAAAATTATATTTCATAATTTCAATTTTTATTAGCAATCAAGTAGGTCCAAATTGGTCTTGAAAATTCAAATAAACCTTGATAGGAACCAAGCGCAAATTTTAGCGAAAAAAAACCTCGATATAGAAATTTATTTAAAAAACAAAAAATTGAATGCAACCAAAACTGCTGTAAAATAATTTCGTGCATGAAACCAAATTAAAAAACTCGATATATTAGAGAAAATCTTAGTAGTACGTATTGAGGGTACTTATAAAATTTTAAAATGTCCTTTATATATTTTTAAATCAAAATAAATTATTCGTTATACTTTTTAACAAATTACCTATGTAAGTTATGCGAGCCAAATTTCCATTCATATTTCTAATCCTGCTACTATGACGATACATATAAGTACATAATTTAAGAATACCACTGGATTATTTGATTTTTTAAAATGCTACCTTTGCTAAAGTTTTCTACATTAATTTAGTCAATTGCTTGAGGAGCATTTTCTGTTTATTCAAGGTAAACAAATGCCTCACTTTTTTTTTGTAATTTCATAATAATAAGTTAAAATTTGAATTCCGTTTTACCCTTAAACTTTCGCGGATAAACAAAAATGTTGGTGGATCTGCTGAGACAAGCGCTAATTTTTCATATAAAATTCAAGAATTTAAAACTATGATACTTTAAATGAGTCAAAATTAAAGTCAAACGATGTTTTGCTGGGACTAGGACTTAAAGATAAAATTTTAGCTGCAATTTCTGTTGTTTTATTGGAAAGTTCCATTTTATAGAATAATTTTATTTAAACGATATGTAGCAGCATTTTTGTTTGATGGCATATGCCAGTATATCCGCAGAAGTGCTAATAATATTTGCTGCACATTGGCCAAAAGATTTTTTCAACTCTCATATTAGATACCTAAAATTTAATCAATATATTTTTAATTGGAAAAAATTAAAATCGCGCAAACTGAAAATATCTGCGTCTGATCTTTATGCCACAACAATTTTTTCAAAACGTCAAAGTATGTTGTAAACATAGCAAAATGAATAAAAAATGCACAGCCGTCTGCTGTAAAAAAAAAAATTAGAATTGAACGTACGTTTTTCTAGCCAACTACAATAAATTTATATCGAGGTTTTTTTTCGCTAAAATTTGCGCTTGGTTCCTATCCTGTATAGGAACCAAGCGCAAATTTTAGTGGAAAAAAACTCGATATAAATTTTTTGTGTTTTGCTAGAAAAACGTAAGTCCACTTTAATTTATTTTACAGCAGACGTAGGTGCAACTTTTATTCATAATTTTATGTTTACAAAACATTTTGACGTTTTGACAAAATTGTTGTGAAAAGCTGTGAATAAATCATAAATTTGTAGTTTTCACTACTAAAATATATTGTTTTGTGAATAAAATTAAATAAAGTATACCTAATCGCTTTGCCTGTGGAATGTATTTTGAGAGATACCATCATATGCGTATTTTACGAAAAAGAATGAGGTATAAAATTAATCCATTTGAGGTACCTGAACATAAGTAAAATCTTTCTCTCGTTTCTAAATTTTATTCTATAAAATATCTAAATATTATTTGCTTTGTTTTTAGGCTTATTGAGATGTACCACGGGAAGTGGGCGAAATAATTGACAGAAATGAAAAAATTCCGATTCACTTAGAGATATGTACCTAAATTAAATTTCATTACATTTTTACTGAAGTTGATATTATTGTGTTTTAGATTCTTGCTGTGTTAAATTTTTTTGCAAATGGTAGCTATCAAAGGAGGATGGTAGTGACTGCTTAGCATGTATGAGTCTGGGAAATATATTAAATTTCCTCAGACATCGGCTGACATCGGGGCTACTAAAGCAACCAAAAATAGTTTATTAACCAGGGTACATATTTCATAGTTTCCTAGCAGAATACGGCTTTCCCAACATTTTAGGTTTAATTGATGGAACTCACATTGCCATAACCGGCCTTGAAAAGGATATCGAGCATTCGTCCGTTAATCGAAAAAGCTTCCATTCAGTTAACATAAAATTGGTGAGATTAAATATGTTGTCATTATCAAATCGAATAAAATCTGTTCGTTGCAGTTCTACACATAACAGCTACATTTGGGCTAATATTGTAATATTTTCTTAATGTTTTGATCATTATAGGTGATAGTGAATATCCACTTCAGCCATTTCTATTGACTAATATTCAAAATCCTAGGTCGCCTGAAGAGGAACATTATAATCGAATGCATTGCAAAATTCGCAGTAAAGTTGAACGGTGCATTGGCTTACTTAAAGTGCTTTATCCATTGAAAAACGAAAAGAAAAATCGGATTTAGTTTTTTTCGATATAATTTCAAAATTATTGCTTTATTTTCGCTAAAATCTTTTCGTTTTTGATCGAGTATACCATACAATACCATTTTCAATTTAAAAAATTCAAAAACATTTTTAATTGGCTGAGAAAATGACAATTTAATTTTTTCGGTTCTAAACAATTTTTTTCGGACGAAAAAAATTAAATTTTCATTTTCTCAGCTAATTAAAATTTTTTTGAAATTTTTTAATTGAAAATAGTATTGTATGGTACACTCGGTCAAAAACGAGAAGTTTTTAGCGAAAACAAAGCAATAATTTTGGAATTATTTCGAAAAAACTAAATCCGATTTTTCTTTTCGTTTTTCAATGGGTAAAGCACTTAAGAATCGGTTTCGGTAAGTAAAATTAAGAATTTAAATTAAATTCCATTATTTTAAATTTATTAATGCATTTTAGTTGTATATTGGGAGAGCGTAAGTTAAGTTATGAACCACGAATGGTAACTTATATTATTACATCGTGCGTCATTCTTCATAATATTCTCATCGATCATTACATTCCCCTTGATAATTTTATCACATCACTACAAGAAGATGTAGCAACAAGAAATACCGATAGGGGCTCTTTTTTCGTTACTGGATGAGAAAACGCAATTGGGTAGTGCATTATTTAAACTCGGGCGAATAATGTGTACCTTAAGATGTAACCGCACTCGCTAGTAGAAGAGGAAGGAAAGTCGCAAGAGGTAAGTATAAGAAGAGGTGGTTTTAGTGAGTAAAAATCTCACACTACCTTGCAACAACATCTTTTGATGTCTTTTGAAGATTTCCACCTTCCCATAAAATTAAACAAAAAAATAATAATTCTCGTTATAAAAAATATATTGGAACAGTTTTTTTTATGTTTAGTACATATTTAAACAGTATGTTTTTTTTTTTTTTGAGTCTGGCCTAATCAAGCACGACGCGTGGAACGAGCATATAAGCCCTTTTAAATGTCATGTTTGTTTAGACTATATATAACGTAAATAAATGGTAATTCCATGTTTATAAATATAATATGTGTACATACATAATTCAATAATACGTACATAATATGAAATCTAAATGTCAAATTTTAAAATTTTTAACAAAATTAATTATTGTTGCTTCCGGATCGAAGTGCCAATAAAAAGCTATTATTATTTTTTTACTAATTCGTTGTCTCCTGAAGAGCTTTGATAATTTCGGTTTCAGCAAGATTTCGAGGCTGTGTTGGGCTTAGTGGAGGTGTAGCTGACTAAATTAAAAGTTTATGTAGATTATATTTACAACACATAAATAAGTTTTACTTACTCTTAAATTAAACCCACTTTCCAGGTAGCAATGGCCATCGAATACTTCTATGTTGCACATACATATGAACGATCTTCCAGTACAATTCAGTCATAACCGTAGTTTCAGAATCAAGCCAATCACTACCAGCTTAACGATTTATTAATGGTGACACTCCACTACGATTTCGGATTATTTTTAGTTTGTCCTTCATCTTGTATCTCAAAGAGTTCCATGTCTAAAAGAAACAAAACACATTAGTGGTTTTTAATGTTTTAGTTCCTCATTAAAATCTTAATTATACATTGTGTCATTGTTCACCATTTTTTGACAAGGATCCAATGGAATTCAAATTTCCTGCAATAATATTCCACACATTTCTCTTATCAGCTGCACCTCGAGCTTTTGCAGGTTTTCCATTCCGTAAAGATATTATTAAGAAATTTCAAATAAAAGTGGAAATGAGATATTTCCTTACCTTGAATAAAAACACAAAATGCTCCTCAACTAAATCAATTAAACTATTTTTGACTGTAAATTAATTTAAGAAAATTTAACACACATTATATTTTTGGTTTAACATATTAAAATTAAATAATACGTTAATTATATCGTTAAAATATACATACCATAGTTAATAAATCGTTTAACTTTTTAAAAAAATAATGGAGGTGTGGCCAACACACAACTTTCGTTTACGAACAGGCGACCTCAAAACATATAAATCTCTAAAAATCTCAAGGTCCAAAATTTTCATGATTACTATATTTTATTTTACTAGAGTAAAAGAAAGTAAAATATTAACACTAGAACTATCAACACGTCAAAATGACGAATTGTACATTTATTGAATTCAATTTTTTGATTATTATGTTAATATTTTTTGGAAGTTTATGATAAATTTTAACATAATTACTTTGTTGTCGTATTAAAATCACAGATTCCCACAAAAATATTAACATAATAATTTAAAAAATTGAATTCAATAAATGTATAACCGGTCATTTTGACCGGTCGGTAGTTCTAGTGTTAAAAAACGTCGCTTTCTAAGGTTTAACTTTAAACTTTTGGTAGAAAAGCATGTCACCCTTACACCCACCTAATACATATTTAAGTATAGTGAAAATAATATCTTAGCGAAATTCTGACAGATCTCGCGCATCTATACAAAAAAAAAAAAAACAAATGGCATAACCACAGGGATATATTTAGGCTAATTTGTTTACATTTTTGGTTGTTATATGATTTTAATATGTTCCGAAGATTGTAAGAGAATTCAATCCAGTTTCGAACTGATGAGCTTATGATTATGTAAAAATCAATCTTCTCATCAGGCCGCGGCCACTGGACTGATTATACCAGAATTTACATTCTATATATACAGAATGTGCTGCAGCACATTCTGTAAATATAGAATGTAAATTGTGGTATAATCAGTCCAGTCGCCGCGGCCTGATGAGAAGATTGATTTTTTCATAATCATAAGCTCATCAGTTCGAAACTGGATTGAATTTTCTTACAATCTTCGGAACATACTCGTATTAACATCATATAATTAAATAAATAGAATTCTGTCTATTAGTCGGTTTCGTTGAATTACTGTTCGTAAATACTAATATACTTCTCGTGTTAATCGAAACACAATTAAAATGGTCTAATCACCGGTAGCATATTAGATATTACATGAATTAATTAATATTCAACAAAAAATTAATAAAGTTTTTGTTGTTGTTTATATACAAGATGACGATGGGATACAAAATATTATATCAAACATTTTCTTTAAATAAAAATTCAAAATGTTTTTTAAATTTAACTCAGTTAAGAAAAAGCTTTATTTTGATTATTAGTAAACACATTTATACTATTCACCCAATGTATTGCTGGTACTAGTTGTATCATTAACGCTGACTCTAATGACCATCGCGTCTACTATATTCTCCATGATGTGCTCATTCTCAATAAGTTTCTTCTCCTGATCCCAAATGTGGCGGCAAGTGTTTCTCCAATCATCCGATGTTATTCTTCCAATTTCCTTGTTGATATACTCTTGCAATGCCTTAGATGTAAAATCGACGTTCACCAATGCAATGCGGTTCTTAACAATACGCCAAATATTTTCAATAGGGTTTAGCTCTGGATGGTAAGGTGTTAATCTATATATAAAAAAAAGAATTCAATTTTATGGAGTTAAGGAAGTTATTATTATTAACATTACCTTAGTACACGGTGACAATGTTGTGCCATAATTTGACCAAGCTTACATATATTCAGTGAATCGGTCTTTGTTGGCTTTATTTAACTGATATAGCTCTAATTTTAGCATTCTTTCTGGATATGAGACGTCCAGACAGTTTTTCACTTCCTGCTTCCTCGCATTTGAATTTGGCGCCGCATTTAAGTTTACGTTGTGGTAAGGTATGGTGCATTGTCAATCACCAATACCGTCCGTGCCTTCAAATTTGGTATTAATTGTGTTGAGACCCAACGCAAAAAATTATCGCTGTTCATGTCATCATGGTAGTCACCAGTTTTGTTTCCTGATTTAAAGCATAAAAATGCGCATGAACCAGCATAGCATGTAGGATTATGTATCGCTAGCCTTTTGACATTGGGTGTAATAGATCTATAAGTATACGACAATATATTAATGAAATATAAAACAAATATTTTAAAATATACTCACTTTTTTTGCTAACATCGCACCACCGTTTTCCATAATGATGTGTGGTGTGCACGTAAGTCTCGTCCGTATAAATTATTTGGTAACCCTTCTCACGATACTCTGTTGCCTGCCTTAGATACTGCACCCGTTTTAATCGAATTGGTTCCTTTTACATTAATATGCTTCGATTGCCGGCTGACCTTTCCTATTTAAAGCCCAACTTCTTCATCAGAATTCTCACGCTGCTAATCGAACCCGTAAAAGATAAATCTTTAATTAATTTTTAGTGTAGAAGTTTAAGGGTAATATTAGACTTATCCGTTAAATGGAAATTGTGAATAATTCTTCTGATAGCTTTAAGATCGAAGTTGTCCAAATTTGTCACGGTACTGCGTTTTAATTTGACCTTTTTTCTTGGCGATGATTCATTGATTCGGTGTTGCCGTTGATGCCGATGGCCGATTATTTCCTTCGGTAGCTATACAATTGAATTACGACAATGTTAGAATAAGCTTTGATTAGATTAAATTAAAGTAGAAATTACCTGCATATTCATCGTTATCCAGACAATTATTAGCTTCGTTTAAAATTGTATATACGATGGTTAAACCGACACCTGGAAAGAAAAATTGGGCTCGTTTAATCAATTTGTTACTATTGTAAATTTCAAAGTAAATATTAACCTGTTGCTTCAGCTACATAATACTACAATTCCAGTTCACCGCAATCTTTTAAGCAAATGACACCTTCTCGTAATTTTTGCAAAAAAAATGTTCACTTTACCCACACACTCACGCACTTGACTCCGATATTGGTTCGATTTTCTCATTGTTCGTTTACAAAATCACAATAACCCAAAACAATTGTAAAAACAAAAAATACTATATGTATATAGAAAACATTCAGTAAAACTTTGGTTATTATGGAAAAATTTTGAGATTAGAATTTGTCTATTTTGATTAATGTTTTTCCTCAAATTTATTCACAATAATTAATGTTATTTTAATTTAGATAACACACTAGCACTGGCACTTTTGATAATATTTAACATAATTTTAATGTCATTAGCTTGCCTCGAACAAATTTATATTTAAAATCGAGTTTTTTTTAATTTTGCTTTAACACGAAAAGTCAAAAAATGACAGTTCTTTCTAAGTATGCTTAGTTCGTACCTTAAATGGGTATAACGTTACATATCCAGTGGTGTTGTTAGTATTTTTTATATTTTTTTAATTTCACATGTTATTTTAGAATTTACCTATAAAATAATGAGAATTTTTAATATTTTCTAATATAAATTACATTATGTCCGTTTTCTATTATAAATTACATTATTATAATGTAATCAAATTTCAAATATATATTTTTTTTTTATTTTTCAAAATATTACTCAGCCGACCCTTCTTTGAATTTTTGATTTTTTTAAATACTACACTGTTGGCTGCGCAGAACGATGAAAAAATGAGTTTCGCTGAGATATTATTTTTACTATACGTAATGTTTACTTGTTTTAACTTTTGACGTGACAAGTGAAAACGTCTTACAAATCAGTACCTTGTTTTTAGAAAGTGAGCGACTCGAAATTTAGCTTTTGGTCGCAGAGAATTAAGACGGCAGGGAAAACCGCACCGCGAACCTATCGTTCCAATGATTTGTATTGCTCGAGAGCACTATATCAAGAGAGCGCCTCTTATGATCAGACAATTGAGGTGTCAATTTTTATTTACCTAAAGAAACGGTGACGGTTAATTTACTTTGAATTAAAATAATTAATTTCACCCATACGAGTAGTACATTAAAAAGAAGAATATACACTGAAAAAAATCCTTTATCATTGTAGACAAAAACTGCATTAATATGTAAATCCATTTAAATTTATAAATTTAAATATGTGTAGTAAAACAAAACAAACGTAAAAAAATTTATGAAATAGAATAAACCATACAGTTATTAATAAAGCTGAGTGATAACAGTAATATTGCCATTCATAAATGGTCGGTGAATGTTCTGCACACCATAATCACCAGTTCTGGTCAACGTTTAAATTTATTATCGTGATTAAAAGTTTCATCTTAAAGTACGAGTATCTTTAAACCAGAATAATATATATACAGCCTTGGCCAAAATTATAAAGCACCCCTCCCAACAAAACGAATGAAGACAAAAATTAAAACTCAATATTTTTAGGAAATACTTTTTATATTTTATTAATTTTAGTATTTTGTAGGTCCTCCTTTGGCTTTGATGACAGCCAGGACTCTTTTATTCATCGACCGTACTAATTTTTCGCAGGTATTTCTTGATATATTTTTCCATTCCTCTGTCAGCGCACGTTTGAGGTCTTCCTTTGAAGTCATACTGCGATCCTTGATTTTTTTTTTAAAATTGACCACAAATTTTCAATGGGATTTAGGTCTGGTGACTGGGCGGGCCAGTCCATGACTCGAATTTGTTTTTTTCGAAACCAACTCATCGTAACGCGGGAAGTGTGGCAGGGGCATTATCCTGTTGATAAATTATCGAAGAACTATCCGTTTCCCCAAAGATTTGCCAAATTGAGGCATTCAATGCAGCCTCGAGGACGGTAACATAGTTGGTACTGTTCATCGGACCCTCACAAAACAACAGTTTTCCCACCCCTGATGATGCCATACAACCCCACACCATCAGTTTACCCCCTCCATGCTTTACGGTAGGCACTATACAATCAGGATTGTATGCTTCCCCGACTCTTCTTCTTACGATGGTTGCGCCAGGAGTTCCAAAAATCTATAAGAATTCCATCAAATTTAACATAAATTTCTCTATTAATTCTTTTAAAATACATAGCACAATTTTTTATTTTTTTTTTGACTAATTATTTTTTAATATTTATTTTTTATATTTACCTCAAAAGTAGATTCATCTAACCAAACAACTCTCGCCCAATCCACGTCATTCCAATGTTTGTGTTCTCGAGCCCATCTCAAGCGACTTTTTATGTTGGTAAGTGAGAGCAAAGGTTTTTTTCTTGCTTTACAACCTTTCAATCCAGCTTGCAGGAGCCTTCTTCTAACTGTCCGTGCCGAAATGTGAACTTCTTGTTCTGTTAAATGCTCTGCAGCTATCTCAGCAGATGTTTTTCTTCGGTTTTTGAAAGATTTTCGCACAATTTGTCGATCGTCTCTTACCGAAGTGATACGATTTCTGCCTGAGCGTAGTTTATAGGCATAGTCCCCGGTCTCTTTAACCCTTTTCAATGTAGATTGAACTGCTCCACGAGAGCATTTTAATTTTTGGGATATTTTAATTTGGCTTACACCCTGGGAATCCAACAACACAATTTGTGCCCTTATTCCTTCACTGAGTTGGCACGCTTTAGGCATAATTATCACAAACACACATTTTTTCTCAAAAAACTTACGAAAACTCTTTTTGATTTAAAACATTTTATGTGAAGACTGCACACGATCAAATACAAAACTAAAATAAAAAAATATTTTACGACGCTACAACTTCTTGTTAAGAACCTAAAAGAAAACAAAAATTGGTGATTTTCAATAATTAAGGGTCGCATTCGGTGGGATGACTCGTTCGTTAACACCCATTGTTTAGAAAGACATAATATTAATATATAATGCTAATAGATAGGGGTGCTTTATATTTTTGGCCAAGGCTGTATATATATATATATATATATATATATATATATATATATATATATATATATATATATATATATATATATATATATATATATATATATATATATATATATATATATATATATATATATATATATATATATATATATATATATATATATATATATATATATATATATATATATATATATATATATATATATATATATATATATATATATATATTATATATATATATATAATATATATATATATATATATATATATATATATATATATATATATATATATATATATATATATATATATATATATATATATATATATATATATATATATATATATATATTATATATATATATATATATATATATATATATATATATATATATATATATAATATATATATATATATATATATATATATATATATATATATAATATATATATATATATATATATATATATATATATATATATATATATATATATATATATTATATATATATATATATATATATTATATATATATATATTATATATATATATATATATATAATATATATATATATATATATATATATATATATATATATATATATATATATATATATATATATATATATATATATATATATATATATATATATATATATATATATATATATATATATATATATATATATATATATATATATATATATATATATATATATATATATATATATATATATATATATATATATATATATATATATATATATATATATATATATATATATATATATATTAATATATATATATATATATATATATATATATATATAATATATATATATATATATATATATATATATATATATATAATATATATATATATATATATATATATATATATATATATATATATATATATATATATATATATATATATATATATATATATATATATATATATATATATATATATATATATATATATATATATATATATATATATATATATATATATATATATATATATATATATATATATATATATATATATATATATATATATATATATATATATATATATATATATATATATATAACTGCCTCCTGAATTATTATTACGTAAATTACATGTAATAATGAAATATTAAATTTGCTACGATATACCGGTAATCAGCCCCATACCATATGCTAATCAACTTAGATGAAAGGACCAAATTCCATCATGTACGGATCTTTCATCTGAAGTTTCATTTCGATTAGTTAACCATATGGGCTGTAGAGAGGACACAGACTGACATACTGACAGAGAGACACCATTTCGAAACCCACTTTTTCGGACTCAGTGGACCTCAAAACAGATAAATATCTAAAAATCTCAAGGTCCAAAATTTTCATGATTACTTTATTTTACTTACACGGTAGAGAAAGTAAGATAAAATAATAAATTTCAAAGAAGTTTGCGTAATAAGTGTCTCAAAATTTCCTGCTCGTAGGAGAAAGTGTGCCACAACTCAATTTTAATTTTTTTTTTATAATTTTTTATTTTTTTTTTTTTTTTGATTTTTAAATTTTTAAATTTTTTTTTTAATTTTTATTTTTTACCTTTATTTGTTTTTAATTTTTTGAAACATTTTGTATTAAATAGTTTTTTGTAAACCTTATATGACCGATTTGGAGTAAAATTCACTGGGACCTCCCAATTTATCAAAAACGCTTAAATCTGAAGTTTCAGTTCGATTGGTTAAACCATCTGGGCTGTAGAGAAGACACAGACCGACAGACAGACACTATTTCGAAACCCACTTTTTCAGACTCAGCGGATCTCAAAACAGATAAATCTCTTAAAATCTCAAGGTCCAAAATTTTCATGATTACTATACTTTATTTTACTAGAGTAAAAGAAAGTAATAATCTTAACGGCTTTTCAATTTTATGAAAGTATCCTCAATACGTACCAGTAAGATTTGGTCTAATATATCTAGTTTTTTTGTTTTGGTTTCATAGACGAAATTATTTTACAGGAGTTTTGGTTGCATTCAATTTTTTTTTAATAAATTGAATATTTTATATCGAATTTTTTTTCCACTAAAATTTGCGCTTACTGTAACTTGCCTATACTGTAAGACAAAAGAAAAGTTTTTTCATTGTGAATGCTCTGGAAGTAGGTTGCAAATGGCATATTTTTCATAATCATTTAGGAAATGAAGTATATTTCACGAAATATTAATTTCAGTACCAGTTTGTGCCCTACTTGATTGACAATAAAAATTGAAATTAATTTGAAATTTTATTGATTTAAAGACTTTTTATCAAAATTCAATAATTTAGTTGTTTATCAAAATGGAAAAAATTGTGTATGTAATACGTTAGTAAACGTCATTTTATGTAACTTGGATGAATATCCCAATCATTACGCAAAATAAGGCATTTCCTAACTAGTTGTATAAATAGCTATTTTTCTTATTTTTCGGTCTTTGTTTGCAGATGGAGACTATAAACATCTAAAGTACACCAGTAAAACTACAGATAAAATTAGTAAATATTTTTGTGCTATTAACTATCATCTGGAAACGATCTTTCAAGTCGTTTTAACTGCATTTTTGGAGTATTTTTAACTTAGAGAACAAAAACTTTATTTTATTAAAACCGTATATAAAACGTTTATTTTACCCGAAACATTATATTACTAGTAATTACCCGTCAAAACTGACGGAAGTTTCTGAAAACTCAATATATAGTAGTTCACATATTTATTTGCTTTTTATACCCCTTACTTCCCCTTCCTAAAAGATCGTAACATATTTCAAAACCCCTCCCTCTCCCAGGCGTAACATAAAAGTATTCACATTTTTAAATTATTTTAATCACGTGAAAGTGAATTTTGCAGTTAAGAAAACGGGCTATCAATGATATGATCTATGTTCACTCCTCCCTATCTTTAACAAATCGTAACAAATCATGAAGCCACCGCCATGAAGCGTTACGTAATATGGCCCCATAGCCTGAAAAGTAAAATGTTTTTTTTCCTAAAATAATACGAAATAAGACAATTTAATATTAATTCAATAATTCTTTTATCGCAACGTTTCTTGTAAATGTACAGTTATCATTTATTATTGCGCCTTGGTATGAGAAATTGTTGATCAGCACTCTAAGGTTTTCATGATTTCGTACTCGCGTTAAAGCTATATAAAGCTGGCCATGAGCAAAAACAGGTTCTGGTAAAAACACCCCAAACCTTATCGAATGATTGTCCCTGAGCCTTGTTAATCGTCATTGCAAAAGCCAAAATGATGGGAAATTGTCGTCGCTTCATTTGAAATCCTAAGCTGCTCTCGCTTGGTTCCAAGTTGATTCGCGGGATGCAAACTTCCGCTCCCTTATTGCTGCCTGCGATTATTTCCGCCTTGATACAATTCCTGAACTGCTTTTTCACGATCAATCGAGTTCCATTCAGAAGTCCCTTCTTTGGATCCAAATTCCTTAGCAACATGATGAACGCACCAACTTTCAATTTCAGTGAATGAGGCGGCATGCCAGAAGGGGTCTGAGAATTCAAAAATTCGACTCGAAAATCGATTGCATCGTTCGGGTCGTCGGAGATCATTGAGTCAATGCTCAGGAAGGTTGTTGCATCTCCCCAATGGCATTGTTATTCGTTGAACTCTCGTTGTCCAAATGCTCGCATGTTGGTGATGAGAGTTCGCTGCTTCACATGCCGCCACAAAAGAGAACTTTTCACGCACATTTCGATGATATCAGCATTTTTTCCTCTGGGAACAACATTTGAGGTTTGTCGAAAGTCACCGCCAAGGATGAGAAGCTTGCCACCGAAAGGACGAATATTATTCATGATTCCTCGCAGAAGCAGATCAATCACTCGAAGAGAATGCGAAGAAAGCATTGAAGCCTCATCGATAATGAGCATTGCAGCTTCTCGTAATTTAATGGATTCCTGCGAGGGGATTTTCATGGATGACACCGATGTTTCGTTAGCAGAAAGCGGGATTTTGAAACCACTGTGGGCAGTTCTACCATCAACTAATAAATCCGCTGCAATTCCTGTCGTGGCGAAAGCATGAACAACTTTACTCTGGCCTCTTACATAACTCATCAAAGTGTTGTAAAGGTAAGTTTTTCCCGAACCACCACGACCGTCGAGGAAGAAAAATCTCGACTCAGCCATCGAATCATCAATTACAGCAGCAATCTCTTCGAAAATGGCACGCTGCATTGGGTTAAGGGTGGCGATCAAGTTTATGGCCATTTGAGCTTGCTCTTTGACATCTAAAACATGTTCGACGTTTTGAATCGGGCCCGGGAAAACCATTAACTTCGGTTAACGTTTCCTTGCAAAAGGATTTCGGAAATCTTTTTGCACATTCACCTTTTTCCATGCAAGGCGCAAGGGGGTTCTCATTGCCGCAAGGTCCATGTATCATCGAGCGAACAAGGATTTCATGCAATATGGGTTCCAGTTGCTGTTCAGGAATCTCAGCGCACACAAATCGATCAATCTTCTTGGCTGTGTCGATTTTTGAGTCATTGGCCAGAATGAAGAGCATGTGAGCATGGGGAAGTCCTCTTTTTTCAAACTCAATCTTGTAAACGTATGCAATGACATTTCCAAAAACCTTGTTCTTTACTATGTCATCGAGTAGTGCTTTCAACTTAATGCTGAACACTCGAGCAACCAAATCTGGTCTGTCACCGGGCTGTTGTACAGGAAAAAGGTTCTCTCGAATCTCTGGCCAATTGGGATTGCATGTCATAGTAATGAAAAGATCAGGCTTGCCGTACTTTGCCACAACTGCCATAGAGTCGTGATACTTTTCGCGCATGTTGCGAGGGGAGCCTTGAAATGAAGATGGCAAGATGACAGATCGATCAACTGTAGTTCCATGACGAATTGCCACATTATTCAAAACGTCCATTAGACCTCGATATTGCTCGACTCGTAAGCGTCCCTGCTGATTGCGCACAAAGTTCAAATTGTTGGCTTCAACTTGCAGATGAGCATCAACAGCCCACTGCTGAAACAATTTTCCGCCATGGAGAATTGGATTGAAGCGACCGACTCGAATGGCAATTTGTGCAACTTTCCATTGCAGAAGAGTGATTTTAGTTCGCTTTCTCTCGGGACAATGAGCGGTATTCATTTGCATGTTTGGTTGCCAGCCAGCTTCTCCAAAAGGATAGAATAGTACGTATGTCATCGGATCCAAATGTAAACTTAAAATGTTGAGGTTGATGAGAGGTTGTTCATCATTACGTGGGTAAACTCGAAAATCACGTTCAAATGGAGGCTGTCCGTCGGCAGAGCGAAAAATCATTGCCACCTCGTTAACTGTTGGAAGATCGTAACGACGTCTATCGTCATTACGATCCCGCCGAAATGCCATGTTCACAACGGGAAGCGTTCGATTGTCGGCTGCCGCTGCTTGTTCTTCCTCCCGCTCAACCTCACCAAGATTTCGGTAGGCTTTCGCATAAATATTTTGCTCTCGAATCATTTCATCCAAAGCGCTGACAATAGTTGCGTTCAATCGCGAATTAGCAGGATGATTCATGCGATCTTGATTCGCCATAGCTGAGTCGATAACATATAGCTGAGCATATTGTCGTTGCTCACCTTCAGCTGGATGCATGTGGCCAGTACGATGATAGATCTGACCGTGAACGCGAAAAACATAAGGGCCTCGTCCTTGAAACTGATGAATTTGCGCACCCATTGAAGCAAATGCAAGCATAGAGTTGTACGATCGAATGTTATCATGAAAGGCTCGAAAATGTGGGTGATGAGGATTACTGAGAAGCTCATGAAGAAGAAACGGAAATTGTCGCATTTGCTGGCAGCTAGTTTCAAGCAATACAGTTCCTTTGTGGCAACAAAATTTGAAGTTTCCATCCGACGATTTTTCAGCACTAAAATTGAGAGAATGGCAATGTCGACATTCAACATTCATCACACCACAACTGTGAGCATTAATTTCATTGTCTCGGAAGGTTTCATGATCAAAAATCGATGAATTCCCAGCGGCTCTCGATCTTCGCATCCGATTTGCATTTTGAGCTCTGCGAATTATGCCTTCTCCCGGCATTTTATTTAAAAGTCGTTGGCGTTTTTGCTCATTATTGCGTTGACGACCTTCTTGCGACTGTCGATTACTCCACCTTAGTTGTCGTTCACAATTCAAACGCAATTTCCGTCCTTCCGGAGTTTCTCGTTCCATTCTAGTTAGAAAGTTTAAAATTTTGATTTCTCATGTAAATTAAAATTTAAATAATTTAATCTTTTTCGGGAACATTAACATTTCAAAAGTTTTAATATTGCTTACATTTATTAAGGTCTATATAACAAATCTATTTACACAACGTCTGTGTAAATTCGTTAAAAATTGAGCGAAAGTTTCGCTCTAATTTTTCACACGTTAGTGCAATAATAAAAACCTATCTTTAATTTCAATAAAATGACACAATTTTAACACTTTATTCACACGTAAAACATAAGAACTAAACAAAACAATTGAATAAATAAAATAAATTTCAGTTTCTTATTTTTATAAACACACCCGATACCTATATGAGTATTTGAAACTAATTTTACAATGGTTCCTATGGTCATGATTGCATCGAAAGGGCTCCACGAATTAAAAAAGGCTCACTTAGCTGAAATTTACAGCGGGCCGTATTATACGCGAAATATTGATACAATGAGGTGTTGGTGCATTTAGTTTGTAGTAGTGTTGGTGTGTGGGGTGTATAATTATACATATAGCGTCTCGCTTCACACTGGGTATATTATTTAATAAAGAGGATATAGTTTTCAATTCGTTATGTTGTAATGAAATGCCGTTATAAAATGAAAAAAAAAAAAATAATGCAAAACGTTCTTGGTGAGGATCGAACCCGAAAGCTTATTGGAAAAAATTGAATATCGAAAAATAATTTTCGGTACCAGCCTAAATGTACATTACAGTTTTAAAAAATGTATTATTACATATTACATTATAATCAATACATTATAATTGAAAAAATGAAATACCGTCTATTCGAAGTTCCTTGTTAAAAAGTCACCACCTATATCATTCGGACTACTCAGTTATAAAATTCAAGCATCTAAATTGGAAATATAAGAAAAGCGTTACGGCCGCACACTGTGAATTATATATTAGTAGATGATTGAATACGGTAAATAAACAAGATGGAGTATAGTATATTATATAACAAGTAAAGAAAACGAATCTTTGCAATATGAAAGTGAAATTTGCAGCCTGAGTGATAGCGATCCTGAGTTATACACGTTATTTTTTCTACGATACAATAGCGCTGTAATATTTATAAATACTTAATTAGCAACATAAAAAATAACACTTGTACGGATCAACAAAACTAATAACTGAAACGTCCACAATATAAATGAAACATTTGGGTTTTCATCACAAATCGTGTGGCAATTGAGAAATCGTTGTGCAATGAAATTGCAACACGATTTGTGCGAAGCTTCCTTTTGTTGTTTAATTTAAATTCAAAAATCGTCGTCGAAAGCACAGGCTGCACTATCGTAGAAAAAAAAATATTAACATATTTTACTTCTTTAACTTTGATGTATTTGTCAAAACGAAAGTTTGAAAAATATAGTTTAGATATAATTTAATTTTATTGTTTTAGTAAATAATATTTATTTAATATGTAGTGGAAAGTTAAGCATTGTATATGGGGTAAAATTAAGCATGCTTTATTGATTTTTACCCCAGGACATAAAAAACGGTACAAAGCCCATTCAACATGAAAAGCCCTGTGAAACATCATAATCAGAAACTATACACATGGATATGCCTACCAAAAACTACAATTTACGGAACTTAACCTTTAATAAAGCAAAAGCGCGCTCAATGCAAGGTCTCATCGCACATATTTTAATATTAAACTTTTCTTGTGCCGTGGTTAGTTTTAAGGGTGTTACCAAATAATTGGTATTTAGATAAACTGTGTCACCAAGTATGTGGTATGCTTCAGGAAGCAAAGGTTCATCCGTGTCAATTATTTCCGTTTCAACGTTCATACGAGTATCAATAAAATTTCGCTTGTCATCGCATACGGCTATAATTTAACAAAGAATTTACGTTTAAATTAATGTGTTGAATTGAAATAGGTGTAGTAAAACTTAACCTTGCAGATTTACGGTTACTAAAATCTACAGCATTTCCTGTTGGTTTTTTGATCTGATTATGTGAACCGTCTAACGCACCCACTACACCAGGAATGCAAGACTTTACTAAAAACTCCTAAAATACTATATTTAGAAAAATGACAAAATATGAACATTAAATATGACAATTTACATGATTACATGCCCACATTTGAAATTTTCATCTGTTTTGCGGTATTGTGAAACCGAATAAACAAAGAATTTAGTTTGAAATTTCTATATTAATTTGTCTAAATATTAAATGGATTGTGCTCCCGCAATCCCCAATTGTTAAAAAAAACATCTAAATCAAACTGAGGCATGATGATTTCGCAAAATATAAAAATACATCTGTATTGCCTACCACTGAACATACAACTGAACATATTCAGCTGTGCAGAATAGACCCCGTAAACTAATGCGGAGGTAGAAAAAAGAACCACCTTAATTTAACCTATTTAACAAATAAAATAAAAACACACACACTCCACCTACCTGAAATTTCTGCCAATTACTATCTTCGTTTTATCTCAGAGCGCACAAAAAAATAAAAAAAAAACGACACCCAAATTACATCAAACAAATTGATAAACGTTATTTATTTTAATTAAATTGGAAAAACTTGTAATTTACACACAATACTAGGTATAAGTTTCCCGATAAAATCAAATACAAGTTTATTACTTCACTTAATAGAATTGTACAATTTTTATTGGTCCTCACAAAAATTGTCTATAATTAAACCATTGAATCACTATTAAAAAAATACGATAACCTATAAAACAACAAATAAACTATCGAAAAACTTTGAATGTGCTACTAACACACTTCGAAAAACTTTGCACCATCCAAATAAAACGAAACGTTTGTCGATGGTAACGGTCATTCCACTTATTCATCAAAACAATACATCCAGGTTATTGCACCTGGTATTGAAAAAACTCTACATGAACAGGTTATTGCATCTGGCCTTGAAAAACTCTACATTAATATTGGCAATATTAATGAATGAAAATTAAAAAAAAAAAAAAAATGCAACACACGCGTTACGCTGGATTTGCGTACAAAAAGTTAACGCACTTGAGTAACGTTTTTCAAAACAAAGACAAAACTTATTGCGAAATTATTTAATTCTAATTTCTTATACATATCGCACATGACATAGAAAAGTGACACAACTCAAAAAATTGAGTTTTCGAGATAATTCGCTAAAGAGATATATATTTATCGCTTCAGGATATCCTGACATAGCGGCGTTTTCATATTTATTTTACAGAGCGGGAGACGGCTTCATTTTCCGATCTTCTCCTACTAATCGAAATTAGTATTTTTTCTTTTGCTCTCCTGAAAAATTTGAAATTTTGAATTGTGTCAGTATTCTTTTTCACGTGCGATATTTTCTTTTCTTTTTTTTTTTGTTTTTAAATGCGAGTACTTCTGGCGCTTGACCTTTTATATGGAAATATGTACACTAATATAGAGGTTTTGGGTTTGCTTGTAACGGGGTTATGAAAGACGAAATGACAACCGTTACAAAATCATAATTCAACATGGATATGTGGAAACATTAAATACGATGACCATGGGATTTTTTAAATATTATACAAAAAAGTAAAAGAAGATTGGGGCCCAAAGTCGCCATTGGTGGTATAATATATTCAGAAACAATCCCTATAATGAAATGGTCAAAAATTTGCGAATGGACAAAGAAACCTTTAAATGTATTTATGGCAAATTACGACCAGAGGTAACGCCAAAACAATCTAATTTTAGTCATCTTACCATCTTGTCATATTGTTAAAGTGACACCTGGAGTGTAATGGAATAAGTGAGATTGATAGCTCAATGTTTGCTGTACTAAAATGGAGTTTTCCATTATAAAACTGTTCTAAGTGTTTCTAGACTATTCTTACTGGCAAAGTCATGAAGTTTCTGGAAGTTTGTTTTGTGTTTGTAAGAAGGCGAGCGAAGTCGAGTTGGATTATGAATTAGTTTTTGGTATGCGAAAGTATAAGGATTAAGAAGGAATTAAAGAGTGATCATGTGAAAATTATAAGTGATCAGTAAAATTGTGCGAATATTAAAGTAAAGTGATTTGGCAATTTTCTTTAATAAATTGTGTTGTAATAATTTTTGTGTGACATAAATAAATTCGTTATGTTAAACTGAAGTGTTTTGTTTTATTCACAATCCAGTGATTCGCACCTTGATTGACAAGGCAAAAACGTAACAATATTTTTAACGAGGAGAATTAATGTGTAATATTACTACTATTTGCGGTACTATTGATGATTCGCACATTATCACTCCTAAACCGGGTGGAATCAGGCACTTTTAAATAGAAAAGTTTGTTTTTTTTTAGTTTTGTAAACCATTATTATCCATTAATTATTTGTGAGTAACTAATTTAATGTGGATTAGCCAAGGCTTATTATGAACTAACAAATTTTATTTTCGGTTTACCTACACATCCTATTTTGAGCAGTAGCTCATTCATAATAGAGGATGGAGAAAGGGGTTGATATGCAGGTCCCACCATCAATATTGCATATTTCTTGGTTTACCCTCCGTTTGGTTACGTTTTCAAATCCCCGTTTAGTATTCAAAGCTCTATAATGACGCCAAAGATTTCATTTTCAACAGACCCCGTCTAATATGTTAGCAACATATTTCGCAAATTTTAATTTAATTGAAACCATTTTAAACACTTTAACGACCGGGCACGCCAATTGGCGTCCTAACCAAAACTAACGTTATCGACTGGAAACGCCAATTGGCGTCATATATAAAATAATCATATTGCGATATGTAATCATGTAAAGCACTTTGACTCTCGCTAAAAACTGCAAATGCGATGTTCTAGGAAATATGCAGCGTTGTATTTAACCCTTTAATGCGTGATTTTTTCTTTTTAATTGAAATATATATTTTTTTATAAAGATGCATTTGGTTGAAACGAATTTCAAAGTAAAAATGGTTGGAAGCAGCTAGTTTTCCCGGAAAATTGATTTTATGACATGATGCCTATTTGCGTGGTATAGTATAAAATTTAAATATTTTTCCATTTGTAACGCTTCTTAATAAAAAGGCAAATCGTTCAAAATTAAAGTAAATATTCAAAAACAATATTCTAATTTATACAAAATTCATATGTAAATGTTACTACTAACTGTATGCAAAACATCGACTAACTAATTCTAAATTAAATGGCGATATTTTCTCTAAACGCAAAAAAAAACAAAAAAATTTGTGAAACGAGAGAGAAAAACAAATCAACAACAGGGCCTAGATTCTGATCAAGTGACAAATGACAATTTTTTGTGACTTTGTACTAAAATTTTAACTGCTATAAAATGACAATATAGTTGTGAGTTCTAAAATGCGATTCTGATGAAGTGACTTTTTCAAAATGTCACAAGAAAAAAAATGACAAATTAAACAAAATTTTCATTGATTTGGTTTTCCGTGACAAAAGTCAGTTGCATTTTTAAATAAAATATGTGTGAGTATATTTTGTTAATTTTTAATAATTCGTGTTATAAATTTTAATTGTTTATATTTTAATTAAAATAAAACAATATTTTATCTATTTGTATATATACATATATAAAAATAGATAAAATATTGTTTTATTTTAATTAAAATATAAACAATTAAAATTTATAACAAGAATTATTAAAAATTAACAAAATATACTCACACATATTTTATTTAAAAATGCAGCTGACTTTTGTCACGGAAAACCAAATCAATGACAATTTTGTACATGTACGTATATGTATATATAAAATAAACCTTAAAATATAACTGCGATAAACTAGAAATGCAACTGCTGTAAACTGCTGTTAATGTCATAACTCATTTCATCAGAATCGCAAATTTTCCGTGACAATATTTTGTACTAATAACAAAATGTCACGAAAAATTGTCATTTCATCAGAATCTACCCCCAGATATACGACACAAAACAGAAAAAATATGCTCAAATGTAGATGCAGTTCAAATTAGAATAACATGATTTCGTATTTTGTGAGAATTGAAGCTATTTAGTTCAGTTGATGATAAAATGTCGCGTGAATTGCAATAAAATACGTTTATTTGTAGTGGAGCTATCAAAAAATGTAAATTAAATTTTGATTATTAGAAAAACTAAAATTATAAAAATTAATAAAAATTATACTATTTAACTGTTTGCTTCAGATGTTTTATCAGATATTCCTGACAATTATGACTATAGTGACACTGGTGGTAGTGCAAGTGAAAGTGGCTCTGATAATTCTTTTTCTGCAAGGCGTCATCCGCGTGTTCTACGTGTAGTAGCGATTCTGAAGAGGAAGACGATGTTGAGTCCGACTGGAACGATGATGACCCACCCCGAAATAATCTGCCATTTGAAAGTAATTCAGGACCAGCATTTAATCCAGATAAAAAGAACACAGGCGATATTGTGAGCCTGTTTATTGGAGATTATTTGTTGCAAACGATTTCAACAGAACCAAATCGCTACTATCACCAAAATTCCAACGCCCATATACCCAAAAAAAACAAAAAAATGGTGTGATGTAAAATGGTGTGATGTGACAGTTCCCGAATTAAAAATGTGGTTAGGTTTTGTTATTATATTGGGACTAGTGGAGAAAAGTAAATTGGGTGATTATTGGTCTACTAATCCTTTTATAGAGACGCCAATATTTTCGAAAACAATGCCTCGCAAGACTTTTGCACGAACTTTTCGTGACGACTTTTTTGCAGAAAAGTTCAAAGAGATTTATAAGCCAAAACAAAATCTATCACTTGATGAGGGTATGATTCCATGGCGAGGAAGACTAAAAATGAAAGTGTACAATCCAAGCAAAATTACCAAATATGGCATATTTGTCAGAATGGTCTGCGACTCCATTACTGGGTATATCTGTGGATTTAAACTGTATTCGGGTATTGGGGTACCTTTAAAAGGTACACACAATTATGGATTTAATGGCACCGCACTTATACAAATAGCACCATCTTTACATGGATAACTTTTATAACAGCACTAAACTTGCAAACGACTTATTTTTGAAGAAAGTAAGGATTTGCGGTACTATTAGACCAAGCCGTGGGCTCTCAAAATGTTTAAAAGAAGCAAGGCTTAACATTTATGAAACAAGATATAAGGGTAAAGGACATATTTTAGTACAACTTTGTAAAAACGTCAAAAAGAGAGAAGTTCGTATGATCTCCACAATTCACAACGCAAATATTGTTGAAGCAACAGTATGATGAAATTCACCTGAAAAGAAAAAAAGGGAAATCTATTAGCATCAACACATAAAATATCAATCATACTTTGTTGTAATTGTAATTTCCCATTTGAAATCGATTATTTCTTATTGTATCCAAACCCAATCAAAATCTGAAATCAAATAATTATTAAAATTAAATTTATAAACTTGTCTATTTAGAATTATATACATACTTATCTTGATCACATTAATTTATTCGCATGAAATAAGGCACTTGAATTAATTAGATTTTAATTTAATTGAATTTGTAAAGCTCTTGCTTTTATTTATTTACATTATATTTAATGCCATTTTAATTATCTAAATTGCTACTTTGCAAATGTTGTGTAGAATTTCGGCCATCTGCCTTTAAGCATAAAAAGTTAAAAACCAAAAATGTATTATACCATATATTATATCTAATGCTGTTGTGTAGAGTCTTGGCCATCTCTCCAAAACTCTCTTACTTACCAACCATCAAGGCGTAAACATCTAGTTAACAAAATAATAAAACCTTAAATTTAAAATTTGGAATTTTGGATAAATTTATAACATAAAAATAAATTGAATTATTTACTAGAACCAATAAAGTTATTGCACCTTCTTTTGTACCGGGTTTATTTATTGTTCGTGGTACCCGAAACCTTGGTACGAAAACAAATATCGTAGACACAAACAAAACCTGCAGAAAAACTGGGCAATCTATTAAAAAACCACAGTCAATCGTACATTAAAATATGTACATGAAAGGTGTTGATCGTGCAGATCAATACCTATCCTACTATCCCAACTTTCGCAAAACCAAGAAGTGGACAAAAAAAGTTGCCCTTTACCTAATAAATTGTGTAATTTTTAATTCCTTCAGGGTTTACGAAAGCCTAAATTCTGAGCATAAACTCGTTTTAAAATTTTTTTAAAATTTTGCAAAGATATGGATAGAACAAAGGGAAACAGGCTATGAAGACGAGATATAGGTATCCACATCACATTCTTCTGCACAATCATCCATGCAATCGCACAGAACGCAAAGTCGTTCGCAATCGACTGTACGTACCATCAGCGTCAGTGACTTCATCTTTAAAAGGCTATCCACGAATCTGAAGAAACATCACATTATAAAAATATCAACCACAAGTAAGCGCATCAAAAGAAGATGCCGGGTTTGTGCTTCCCATAACATAAGAAAGGATACAATATATATGTGTAACGAATGCAAAGTTTCTTTACATATTGATTGTTTCCCCAAATAGCACACGAAAATGAATTATTGAAACTTTGTATGATAATAGAATTTTACAATGTTAAAATTTTTAATAACTATTTTATTTTTGATTCCTGTACGTTTTATTAGTGATATATTTTGAATGGTTTAGAACATATTATTTTTGTTATCTTATATTTTTATTATAATAAATTGAAGTGGAATTTTCTTTGTAAATTTAAGTTATTATTTTGTGTGTGATATGATTTCTTATGGTATAATTTTACATAGAGTTTGAATATAATTATTTTAATCATATGTGATTCTAATAATATTGAATAAATAATGCATAAATTATAATCAAAACATCCTTAATATATCCTTAAATTTTCATTTCAATATCTAAATTACTTCAAAATACAAAAGAATTTGAAGAAAAGATTAATGTTTTTTCCCATTTTATAAAAATGCCCCCGGTAATAGGTTACAGGTTCATAGCAAAACCCCCCGATCGATAAAGTGTTAAAATAAAAATTTTGAAAAAAAATACCATCAATTTTTTACAGAAAAGATATATATGTAAATCTGATGACTCGAAAGTCAAAGACGCAAATTCTGTGATTTTATTAGACTCATTATTAGGGATGAGTATTTCCTTGAACCCTTTTCAAAAGCTTTTCGTGGTGCGTCGTGCATTGCAGCATTGCCCTCTTTTCTTCATTATCAAGCTTGCGTTATCCTAAGCTTTACGCACTACTTAAATTCATACTGAATAATTTCTCTTTGTTTCTCTGTGTATTGTGCAGACGCCACAGTAAGCGATTTTGTAAGCGTATCTACCAATCGATCAACCGATTTTGAGTAACTTCCATGAGCTGGTTTGTTCTTTTTCACTGGGAAATAAAAATTAATATAAATTAAAAATAAATGCATATACTCGTATGTATATACATACAATGAAATTTGCCTTATTATTATTCCAGGTGGTTGAGCGGTGATATCTTCATCGTTGTTAATTGAATTTGCTTCTTCCGTATTTGACGTGGTAGCTGTTGGTAATGTATTGAAATGTAAGTAAATCAGAAATATAACAAATACTAGGCAATATTGTAATATAGCGGATAGTACTTTTTTAGCAGAAATATTGTACAATATCTAAAGAAATTTTAATGTACCTTCAGCCTTATCAACTCCCTCAAAACTACCGTCGGTTATTGTCTAGTTTGATTGTTCAGTTATTCAAAATATTTAGGTGATCTAACTTGTTATAATGTTTTGCTGCTATAAACCCCTTCTCCCTAACAGGGATTTAGCCAAAAACTTCTAAAATAAATAGAAGACAAGGATATAATAAAATTATACAGAAGAATTTTGCGAATGTTCTAGTTTCTAGAGAAGGTGAAGCTACGTTAAATGTAGCTTCACCTTCGAAAGAGAAATACGAATTTTAGAGACTGGGAGGCTTTTTGTGAAGACGATGCGAATGTATTCGACTCTTCGAAGTAAGTGATTTACGTAAGAAACGAACTTATCTGATTCAATTCAAATAAAAATCCGATGCCTCGAAGAGTCGAATACGCTCGAATCGAATTCACAAATTGCTCTTCTGCATTTCACCAGCTGAACGGTTGCAAGTTTCGTTGCGATATTTGGCCACAGGAATTCATTTTGTGATTGGTGAGCAACAAAACGAAGTATCATTATTTTAATTTTATGTGAGACTCAGACATCACTTCAGCTACCTTTTCGTATCCAGGCTCTATATAATGTCCTAAACGAAGAGTTGTGTAAATTTCCTGAAACTGAGTGTGATTGGCAGGTTCCACAGATTTGTATAAAATGTGAGGTTTTCTTAACTGAATTGCTGCCATTGATGGTAAGAAAAAACTGTTGTTCAATATATTTTTTGTTACAGTTAAATTTTGTATTATCAGGTAAACATAGTAAAATTGAACCTTTAAAAGGGTTTGCTTCGAACTACTGGTGCTACAAGGGTACACATTCTTTCGTGTTAATGGCCATTGCAGATGCAAATTATAGATTCATTTATGCAAACGTTGATATTAACGAGCGTGTTGGAGATGCCGCGATTTGGATGCGCTCGGATTTGAAACAGGAAATTGAAGCAAAACAGTTGCCCATACCAACGCCTCGCAATTTACCATCAACCAATATACGATCACCACTCATTAACGGAATATATGATGAAACCGTATGGTGATACAAATCTGAGTTTGCATGAGAGGAGGTTTAAAAATGTGTTATCAAGAAACCGCAGAGTTGTGGAAAATGTTTTTGGCATTCTGGCTAATACGTTTCAACAGTTATTCACACCTTTTTTCGGAAGCCATAAAAGTGATTTTAGCATGCATTTGCTTGCATAATTATCTACGAACAGATAATATAATAGAAAATTATTTTGTTGATTTTCATAGCGATATTGCATTGGACTTTTGAAAAATAATAATATATAATAATAAATCAATAAATAAAATAATAAAATTAATAAATAATATTCGTTTTTATTTAAAATAAAAGAAAAAAGAAAATTACAAAGTTTACGTTTTCTCTCGGTTTTGATTACGGTCTGACTAAATTCAAACAAAACATTAGATATTTTGTGCTTAGTTTGATGTTGCAAATCAACGTCCAAATCTTCTAATTCTACGGTCACATTCGGATTGGTACGCTTGCTCGTATTGCAAAATCCAGAATACACAAAATCCCTTAGATCGTAAAAATACCGTTTATGAAAAACCGAATTTGTAAAATCCTGTGTTATCAAATCCAGCAGCATTAACTATTTACGGAATTAACTAAATTAGAAATAAACATTTAACATTTTTATTTTGTCACGCAATTTCACTTTATGGTCAAATGTAATATAATTAAAAGTTGAATTGGTAAACAAGTAGAACCAGTTAAATTCAAGGAGTTTATTCGCCGCATTTAATTTTAGTAACAATATTTTGTGGAGATCACGAAAGAAAAATCTCGAATTGGACAAAATCTGGAAAGATAGAATCTCGACAAAACATCATTTAATAGGTTTAGTATGGTTTCAAGATTTTATATAAATTTTTTTTTTTTTTTTGGCACTTTATGGTATTACAGAATCACATAAATTAATCACTTTATAGATATATTATGAGTATTTATTTTTCTGATTAACTAAATAGAAAATATTGCGAATGTCATTTTACAATTAACATATTTTATCTATAAAAAGCCGAAAAAATCATATCAGACAAATGTTAACTTCATAATTATTCATGTGTGCATAATGCACGCAAATGAGGGTTTTCCTTGGGTTTTTTATTTAGTGAATATAATTCACTAGATCAGTACGTTTTTACTTGGTACTTTATATATTATTTCTACATGCGTGTAATCCAATACGCCCATAGCTGTTGGAATTTTAAAATGCATTTGCCGCAGCTTCGTGAAATTCTGCTTCTGTTCCAGGAAACTTTATCCGTTCATGAGATTTTTTAATTATTTTCTTGGTGACATATGAAATGGTCTTACAAACGGTAGTCTTTTCTACTCCCATGTCCCTCGCAACACCACTTTTATATCCAGGATCAATTGCATAACGTAAAAAATTGCTTTTTTTTGGTATGCACTTAGCTCTCCACCCTTATTCTCGAAATGTTGAACCAAATTAATAATGCGTTAAAAATTTTACGTTTTCAACGTCGAACCTCAAAAGTTGTTTACTGTTGGTTAGTTGGATCTATTACCCGGCGTTAACGATAATCTTTTGTTTTACGAATATTAACCATTCCGGCCATTCTGATTAAAATATGTTTCGAAACTTATCTCAAGTCTCCTTGTACACAACCTTGTAAATCATGAAGTATGTATGGAGTAAAATAGTTGAATTTTTTTATTTACACTTTTGTAGGTAGGGGAAATTTTTAAGTGTTTGCTCATAGAGAAAGAAGTTACTTAAGCATCCACTGATCGATCAAGTAGATACTTAAATTTTATTCTCCTGCTTATAGAGGGTTCTCCCCGGTAATACTCGGGCGGGAATTCCCGGGAAATTTCCTAATTTTTTGTTTCCCGGGAAAAAAACTAAAAATTCCCGGATTTTTTGTCTATTCTCTATTTTTTAATCAATTAACACACGGCCTTTTTCAAGGCCGTGTGTTAATTGATTAAAAAATAGAGAATAAACAAAAAATCAATTAGCACAATATAGTTGCAAGGGTTCGTCAACAAGCGGGTTAATAAGGCGTTTGCAACACGTACATACACGAAATACAAATGACGATTAAGAGGCTGGCAAAATCAGCTTAGAAAAAGTTTTATCAAATTCTACGAAACAAACTATAATTTCATTTTTTACTAAAAGGCAATTCTTGGCAGAAATAGTGGCAAGACTTGCGGCACTTGATGGATGTTCAATCTACGCTATAAACAAAAGTTTATTTATTCGCCAATCACTACATGATAGGCAATATATGCAGATTACCAAAATAAAAAACTAATATAATGAAACTGATTCACGAATTCTATGTAATTGCAAAATCTGATATTGTAAAAAAAATTTAACTTCATAAAGATAAATATGGAAAATTCAGGCTGACATTAGATGAATTGACGAGTTTACGGAATCGGCGCTACTTAAATATAAATATACATTTTGATAAACAATATATAACTTAGGATTAGTAAAAATTGAAGGAGCTTGTACAGCTGATAAAACACTTGAACTGGTTAATTTAAAACTATTTGATTTTGGTATAAATTCAACAGATGTAGTCGCATCAACCACGGATGGTGCTGCCGTGATGTTAAAATTTCGAGCATTGTCTGAATATACCCAGCAATTATGTTAAAATAATGATGAAAATAAATATAGCTCCAGTACCGAAGAAACAAATATTCTGAATCTGATAATGATGATCAATCAAACGATGATATATCCCCGAGATGTGAACGTGACGATATTAATAGTGCATTGAAAATAGTAAGAAAAATTGTAAAATTTTTTAAAATGTCACCGAAAAGAAATTCAATTCTTCAAGAGTATGTCAAGCAAAATTACGGAATGGAATTAAGTTTGCTTTTGGATTGTAAGACCAAATCGAATAGCATTGTGATCATGATTAAAAGATTTATAAAAATTGTTGACTCAGCTCGAGAGGCATTAAATGATTTGGGATCCCTAATATTACTGAATGACAATTATATCCCAATATTGTTGAATATTTTCAATGCGCTTCTACCATTTAAGTTAGCTGTCAAAGCTGTGGGAAGATGTGATGCAAATTTGGTTACAGCTGATGTAATTTTAAAATTTTTGTTTGAATCTTTACGTGCAAATGAAGATAATATTTCAACAGAGTTATTGGAAGTTTTATCACTTCGCATTAAAGAACGAAGAAACCAAGATCTTGTGCCGTTCGTCAAATATACGGAAATATGGGAAACATTACAACAAATCTACAGAAGTGTTGAATCTGCAGTTGCTGGATGCTGTAATAAGCATCCAACCTACTTCAATTGAAAGTGAAAGGGTATTTTCGGCCTCGTCTAATTTTGGGTCAAAGAAATGAACTTCGTTGATATAAAACTAATATACATTTTATGTTGTGTTAATATATGTATAGTATAGTACACAGTGTATTCGTAATTTATGATTTTATTTTATTTTTACATTTTGAAATAAATTTAATGTATTATTTTTTTATTTTTTAATTTCTCGGGACTCCCGGGAAACCCGGGAAAATTGGTTTCAAATTTCCCGTTTCCCGGGAACAAAAAAAACCCGGGAAAAAACACCCTCTACCTGCTTATAAGTACATACTTCAAAAAAACACAAGTTAAAGCACTTACTTGTTTTTATTAACCCCACCCATTGATTGCTGTTCAACACGACATAGTCGCAAACAATATGTAATTAATTGTGAGTGTGATTTGGCGGCTTGGGGTTAGGAGTTTTTTATTGTCGTGAACAATTGTGACATTTATTGAAAGGATCGACAAATTTAAGAAAACAAAGTGATGTTATATAAGAGCTGTCCTGCTCAAAATAATTGAATATTATGGTAACTTGTAAATGTTTAATATTGTTCCAAATGTCCATTTACAAATTAAAAGAACAACGACAAACGACGGGGATATTTTTTTTTATTGAATTTATAATAAATGACACTCGGTTTTATCCAGTTCCCCTAATTAAACCGAGTTGACATATTTGTTGAAGTTAATTGTGAATTAAAATTCAATTTTTTTTATTTCAGAAAAATTCATTAGGAACCGTTAAGCTTCAGTACAAGTAAATTATAAATAACTGTTTTTTAACGATTGTCTGATTTCCAATTTCGTCATATTAAAGTCACAAAAATTACTTAGTTCGTTATAACATATCGCTATTGAACTCAAAGGCTGGTCACTTCCATAATTGGTTCTATGAGAATCTATTTTCAAGAGTGTACGAGTTCGATTGGAACATATGTACAGCTGCAAGCTCAATAATATGTATGAACATGAAATGTTCAGGAAATAAAAATAGGTCCAGTGTGCCGATGACGAATTTCAAGAGGCACAATTTTTAAGGATTGAGGTCTTTCAACATATGGAATCATTCAACATATACAAAAGATTTTTGTACTGACTCAAATCTAATTATGCGATTCTTTTAATGAAGAGACCAAATGGATGATGCATATTCAACCTATGAGCGAAAAAAAGATTGATACAGATAAACAAAAACTCTAGGATCATTAAACTCTTTCAAGGTACGTTTTAGGAATCCTAACATAGAGTTGACTTTAGCACCGATCAAGTCGAAATGACGATTAAATGTTAAGATAAAATGTAACTCTAAGATCCTTTATTTCATAAACGTGTCAAAATATTATTCACAATATTGTAATCATAAATAATGTCTAATTTCTCGAATACAACCGCCGCTTACAGTGAGGGCCCCGTGAAGCGATCGGTTAGAAACGATTCAGCATCAGACAAATATCGTTGCGTTTTAACATGTGTACAAGCCAAATTTGGAGATGTTTGTTAATAAAAATATCAAACAAGCAAATATTAAAATAACAAGCCAAATATGAAAAGTGTTACAATTGTAAATAATACAGCTTTTTCATTACATAAAGTTCTTCTCAATTGCAAAAGTTTGTATATAACATACACATTTCTAATGCAGACGCAAAGCATAAAATTTAAGCGATTTGTTAGTTTTCAGTTATTGTTTACAACAGCTACAACTTCTAAGAAAATGTAACAAAATTGTTTGAGATTTTGTTTACTATTAGACATACTAACTACATGTGCGCACCGCAGGACGATTCCAAATTGAGTTCACAAGATAAAAGAGTGGGCTTGAAGATTAGACATTGCCGCAATTAAATTAGAAAGTTGTAAATAATGAAAGTAGTAATTAGTTACATTTTATAAATCCGCTATCAAAAACAGAAGAAACATTTAACATTTACATATTTCATTTTAGAATTTTTATACAAACAATTAAAAAGCCATCCAGTGGCTAGACTTCCGATTTTATATAAAACGAATCGTATAATTCTTTTAGCATCGCCCTGTTTGTTTATACTATGGTATACATCATTTTAGAGTTAGTTAATATTTTGTAACAGAATTTATTTATAAATAAAAATAAAAAAATCCAAACTTGAAATTTAAGTTTACAATTTTCAATTTTGTATAAGATCGTTTCTATTTGATGTAAAACTTTTTGATTAAGTTTATATTGTTAAATAACAATTTCCTTTCCTTTTTCTGTTCTATTGTTGTAGTTAAACTTACTCGTATAGTGCATAACCATATTTGTTTTTTATTTCCTATAAAATCATGAAATTATTGTTACAAGTTATTTTGAAGTAAATATGTGTATTGTGGGTAAATAAATATGGTTACATTTTTGATAACACTACAATTAGATCTACGCCAACCAAACGTCAATCGCTATTAGAAGGTGCTTTAGATTTCAGTAATGAGAGGAGAGAGTAGAATGAAACAGAGGACCAAACATAGGCTGTAAAAAAATTCTTGAAAAAGGAGGACAATCAGCCTAGGAAGAGCTGTAATAATCCATAAAAATAACTTTTAACTACAAGATATTATTGCCAATAATCTATCGACGCGAAAATATGTACGATGGAAATCAAAAATTGTCTGAAAGTTTATTGGCCACCTTTCAATGTATTACTCATATAGACCACTACACAGCAAATATAGGATGTGGAAACTTCTTTAGCAGCAGGAGTAACTAAAACAATGCATAGAAATCATAATGCGGAAACACAAAATCAATGTTATGGAAACATCTTCAATGAACACAAATAATTTTGTATGTACATATATGTGAATATCGATAAGGAAAAAATCAATTAAAACCTGAAACCAAAAAAAATCTACTCTACAGAAGCATTATACAACATGAACTGCCATTTCGAAATCCAAGCAAGTCGAACGACAAAATAGGCAATGATGTAATGAGTAATCAATCGTTAATCAAAATTGTTTCGAACTCAGCAGAGTATGAAATTGTAGCAAACAGCTTTGATGGTATAAATTACTCTCAAAGTTGGTTGCCATCGGGTTGCTGCAAATTTGATTACATTGGTACATACTGTTATCTTGGGGTGACAATAGATAATCAACTTAGTTGGAAACTTCTATTACAAGAATTGTTAATGAGGTGAGAAGGTTCCACATCCCTTATTTGTTAAGTAAGAAGTAATTTTGACTGTAATGTTCCTAGGCACATGAAAACCTATATGCTAAATATACAGGATTTATAACAATCTATCAAAATCAATAAAAATGTGATCAAAAACATTAAACAATAGTTGTCGAAGTAAAACGATGTAGAATATTTATTGAAAGTTATAAATTGAGGTCTAATATCTAAAATATTTTCCCCTTATCAGTTTAAATTTGAGCTTTCTACTTTTTAAATTACTAATGGGGTGAGTGTGGATGAGTGTTACTGAGTGGCAGGAGCAATTAGTTCACGAATAAAATTTTTGTCGAGGAAGATACATTTTTAATTGAGCATTTAATTGATACTTCGGTTTATTTATTATTATCTAAAGTAAATAATATACAATCGGTAAGTAAAGATACAAAAACAAAATTTAACAATTATCTAGACAGAAATTTAAACAACTCGTTTTTAAACGAATTTCTTGTGAAAAAACAAAAGCCGCGACATTTTCAAGACTGGTTCCGAAAGTGCAAAATTCGTGGAGACAGGATCAATATGTAGCAAATGGCGATAGCGCAAGGGAGCGTAGATATTGAAACGAGCAAGTAATTCGTCACAATCTATTCAGGAAGTCAGAACATCGTGCACGAAGATAGCAGATGCAATATCTCGTCGGTGATCAAAACGTTGTAGTTTTACGGGAATGAAGTTTTTACTAATTTTTACTAAATAAAAATGTCGGCAGTAGCTATCCAAAAGCATACATTCAGGGGTATTTAATCAAGAAATAGAATTATAAAACTTAATTTTAAAAATTTGTGTTCTGTTTTACTTTTTTCTAAATAATGTAGTCATAGAATATAGAATTTATTTGTTTCAATCAAATTAGATCGACTATTTAGTATAAACTGATATATTGATTTACTAAACAACATCACAATTATAAAGCTAGATTTAGTTATATTTCAATAAGATTTACTATTAGTCAATGGGTTCAACATTATTTGTGTAAATTTTTAGAAAATTCGCTTGGATTTTACAACCCCTAGGATACTTGAAGTGAAAATTACTAACTTTAGTTGAATATCAATCATATAACTTCAAGAAAACATTAAATTAAATTTTGCCAGTTAGGCATCAATCTCATTATGATTTACCGTTAGTCGATGGGTTCAACATTTTTTGTGTAAATTTTTAGAAAATTCGCTTGGATTTTACAAACCCTAGGATACTTGAAGTAAAAATTACTAACTTTAGTTGATTATCATATAACTTCAAGAAAACATTAAATTAAATTTTGCCAGTTAGGCATCAATCTTATTATGATTTACCGTTAGTCGATGGGTTCAACATTTTTTGTGGAAATTTTTAGAAAATTCGCTTGGATTTTACAACCCCTAGGATACTTGAAGTGAAAACTACTAACTTTAGTTGAATATCATGTAACTTCAAGAAAACATTAAATTAAATTTTGCCAGTTAGGCATCAATCTCATTATGATTTACCGTTAGTCGATGAGTTCAACATTATTTGTGGAATTTTTTAGAAAATTCGCTTGGATTTTACAACCCCTAGGATACTTGAAGTGAAAATTACTAACTTTAGTTGAATATCATATAAATTCAAGAAAACATTAAATTAAATTTTGCCAGTTAGGCATCAATCTTATTATGATTTACCGTTAGTCGATGGGTTTAACATTTTTTGTGGAAATTTTTAGAAATTCGCTTGGATTTTACAACCCCTAGGATACTTGAAGTGAAAATTACTAACTTTAGTTGAATATCATATAACTTCAAGAAAATATTAAATTAAATTTTGCCAGTTAGGCATCAATCTCATTATGATTTACCGTTAGTCGATGGGTTCAACATTTTTTGTGTAAATTTTTAGAAAATTCGCTTGGATTTTACAACCCCTAGGATACTTGAAGTGAAAATTACTAACTTTAGTTGAATATCATATAAATTCAAGAAAACATTAAATTAAATTTTGCCAGTTAGGCATCAATCTTATTATGATTTACCGTTAGTCGATGGGTTTAACATTTTTTGTGGCAATTTTTAGAAAATTCGCTTGGATTTTACAACCCCTAGGATACTTGAAGTGAAAATTACTAACTTTAGTTGAATATCATATAACTTCAAGAAAACATTAAATTAAATTTTGCCAGTTAGGCATCAATCTCATTATGATTTACCGTTAGTCGATGGGTTCAACATTTTTTGTGTAAATTTTTAGAAAATTCGCTTGGATTTTACAACCCCTAGGATACTTGAAGTAAAAATTACTAACTTTAGTTGATTATCATATAACTTCAAGAAAACATTAAATTAAATTTTGCCAGTTAGGCATCAATCTTATTATGATTTACCGTTAGTCGATGGGTTCAACATTATTTGTGGAAATTTTTAGAAAATTCGCTTGGATTTTACAACCCCTAGGATACTTGAAGTGAAAATTACTAACTTTAGTTGAATACCATAAAACTTCAAGAAAACATTAAATTAAATTTTGCTAGTTAGGCATCAATCTCATTATGATTCACCGTTAGTCGATGGGTTCAACATTTTTTGTGTAAATTTTTAGAAAATTCGCTTGGATTTTACAACCCCTAGGATACTTGAAGTAAAAATTACTAACTTTAGTTGATTATCATATAATTTCAAGAAAACATTAAATTAAATTTTGCCAGTTAGGCATCAATCTTATTATGATTTACCGTTAGTCGATGGGTTCAACATTTTTTGTGGAAATTTTTAGAAAATTCGCTTGGATTTTACAACCCCTAGGATACTTGAAGTGAAAATTACTAACTTTAGTTGAATATCATATAACTTCAAGAAAACATTAAATTAAATTTTGCCAGTTAGGCATCAATCTCATTATGATTTACCGTTAGTCAATGAGTTCAACATTATTTGTGGAATTTTTTAGAAAATTCGCTTGGATTTTACAACCCCTAGGATACTTGAAGTGAAAATTACTAACTTTAGTTGAATATCATATAACTTCAAGAAAACATTAAATTAAATTTTGCCAGTTAGGCATCAATCTCATTATGATTTACCGTTAGTCGATGGGTTCAACATTTTTTGTGTAAATTTTTAGAAAATTCGCTTGGATTTTACAACCCCTAGGATACTTGAAGTAAAAATTACTAACTTTAGTTGATTATCATATAACTTCAAGAAAACATTAAATTAAATTTTGCCAGTTAGGCATCAATCTTATTATGATTTACCGTTAGTCGATGGGTTCAACATTATTTGTGGAAATTTTTAGAAAATTCGCTTGGATTTTACAACCCCTAGGATACTTGAAGTGAAAATTACTAACTTTAGTTGAATACCATAAAACTTCAAGAAAACATTAAATTAAATTTTGCTAGTTAGGCATCAATCTCATTATGATTCACCGTTAGTCGATGGGTTCAACATTTTTTGTGTAAATTTTTAGAAAATTCGCTTGGATTTTACAACCCCTAGGATACTTGAAGTAAAAATTACTAACTTTAGTTGATTATCATATAATTTCAAGAAAACATTAAATTAAATTTTGCCAGTTAGGCATCAATCTTATTATGATTTACCGTTAGTCGATGGGTTCAACATTTTTTGTGGAAATTTTTAGAAAATTCGCTTGGATTTTACAACCCCTAGGATACTTGAAGTGAAAATTACTAACTTTAGTTGAATATCATATAACTTCAAGAAAACATTAAATTAAATTTTGCCAGTTAGGCATCAATCTCATTATGATTTACCGTTAGTCAATGAGTTCAACATTATTTGTGGAATTTTTTAGAAAATTCGCTTGGATTTTACAACCCCTAGGATACTTGAAGTGAAAATTACTAACTTTAGTTGAATATCATATAACTTCAAGAAAACATTAAATTAAATTTTGCCAGTTAGGCATCAATCTTATTATGATTTACCGTTAGTCGATGGGTTCAACATTTTTTGTGGAAATTTTTAGAAAATTCGCTTGGATTTTACAACCCCTAGGATACTTGAAGTGAAAATTACTAACTTTAGTTGAATATCATATAACTTCAAGAAAACATTAAATTAAATTTTGCCAGTTAGGCATCAATCTCATTATGATTTACCGTTAGTCGATGGGTTCAACATTTTTTGTGTAAATTTTTAGAAAATTCGCTTGGATTTTACAACCCCTAGGATACTTGAAGTAAAAATTACTAACTTTAGTTGAATATCATATAACTTCAAGAAAACATTAAATTAAATTTTGCCAGTTAGACATCAATCTCATTATGATTTACCGTTAGTCAATGGGTTCAACATTATTTGTGTAAATTTTTAGAAAATTCGCTTGGATTTTACAACCCCTAGGATACTTTTAGTGAAAATTACTAACTTTAGTTGAATATCATATAACTTCAAGAAAACATTAAATTAAATTTTGCCAGTTAGGCATCAATCTCATTATGATTTACCGTTAGTCGATGGGTTCAACATTTTTTGTGTAAATTTTTAGAAAATTCGCTTGGATTTTACAACCCCTAGGATACTTGAAGTAAAAATTACTAATTTTAGTTGATTATCATATAACTTCAAGAAAACATTAAATTAAATTTTGCCAGTTAGGCATCAATCTCATTATGATTTACCGTTAGTCGATGGGTTCAACATTATTTGTGGAAATTTTTAGAAAATTCGCTTGGATTTTACAACCCCTAGGATACTTGAAGTAAAAATTACTAACTTTAGTTGATTATCATATATCTTCAAGAAAACATTAAATTAAATTTTGCCAGTTAGGCATCAATCTCATTATGATTTACCGTTAGTCGATGGGTTCAACATTTTTTGTGTAAATTTTTAGAAAATTCGCTTGGATTTTACAACCCCTAGGATACTTGAAGTGAAAATTACTAACTTTAGTTGAATATCATATAACTTCAAGAAAACATTAAATTAAATTTTGCCAGTTAGGCATCAATCTCATTATGATTTAGCGTTAGTCAATGAGTACAACAGTATTTGTGGAATTTTTTAGAAAATTCGCTTGGATTTTACAACCCCTAGGATACTTGAAGTGAAAATTACTAACTTTAGTTGAATATCATATAACTTCAAGAAAACATTAAATAAAATTTTGCCAGTTAGGCATCAATCTCATTATGATTTACCGTTAGTCGATGGGTTCAACATTTTTTATGTAAATTTTTAGAAAATTCGCTTGGATTTTACAACCCCTAGGATACTTGAAGTAAAAATTACTAACTTTAGTTGATTATCATATAACTTCAAGAAAACATTAAATTAAATTTTGCCAGTTAGGCATCAATCTTATTATGATTTACCGTTAGTCGATGGGTTCAACATTATTTGTGGAAATTTTTAGAAAATTTGCTTGGAATTTACAACCCCTAGGATACTTGAAGTGAAAATTACTAACTTTAGTTGAATATCATATAACATCAAGAAAACATTAATAATAATTTTGCCAGTTAGGCATCAATCTTATTATAATTTACCGTTAGTCGATGGGTTCAACATTTTTTGTGGAAATTTTTAGAAAATTCGCTTGGATTTTACAACCCCTAGGATACTTGAAGTGAAAATTACTAACTTTAGTTGAATATCATATAACTTCAAGAAAACATTAAATTAAATTTTGCCAGTTAGGCATCAATCTCATTATGATTTACCGTTAGTCAATGAGTTCAACATTATTTGTGGAATTTTTTAGAAAATTCGCTTGGATTTTACAACCCCTAGGATACTTGAAGTGAAAATTACTAACTTTAGTTGAATATCATATAACTTCAAGAAAACATTAAATAAAATTTTGCCAGTTAGGCATCAATCTCATTATGATTTACCGTTAGTCGATGGGTTCAACATTTTTTGTGTAAATTTTTAGAAAATTCGCTTGGATTTTACAACCCCTAGGATACTTGAAGTGAAAATTACTAACTTTAGTTGATTATCATATAACTTCAAGAAAACATTAAATTAAATTTTGCCAGTTAGGCATCAATCTTATTATGATTTACCGTTAGTCGATGGGTTCAACATTATTTGTGGAAATTTTTAGAAAATTCGCTGGGATTTTACAACCCCTAGGATACTTGAAGTAAAAATTACTAACTTTAGTTGATTATCATATAACTTCAAGAAAACATTAAATTAAATTTTGCCAGTTAGGCATCAATCTTATTATGATTTACCGTTAGTCGATGGGTTCAACATTATTTGTGGAAATTTTTAGAAAATTCGCTTGGATTTTACAACCCCTAGGATACTTGAAGTGAAAATTACTAACTTTAGTTTAATATCATATAACTTCAAGAAAACATTAAATTAAATTTTGCCAGTTAGGCATCAATCTCATTATGATTTACCGTTAGTCGATGAGTTCAACATTATTTGTGTAAATTTTTAGAAAATTCGCTTGGATTTTACAACCCCTAGGATACTTGAAGTGAAAATTACTAACTTTAGTTGAATATCATATAACTTCAAGAAAACATTAAATTAAATTTTGCCAGTTAGGCATCAATCTCATTATGATTTACCGTTAGTCAATGGGTTCAACATTATTTGTGTAAATTTTTAGAAAATTCGCTTGGATTTTACAACCCCTAGGATACTTGAAGTGAAAATTACTAACTTTAGTTGAATATCATATAACTTCAAGAAAACATTAAATTAAATTTTGCCAGTTAGGCATCAATCTTATTATGATTTACCGTTAGTCGATGGGTTCAACATTATTTGTGGAAATTTTTAGAAAATTCGCTTGGATTTTACAACCCCTAGGATACTTGAAGTAAAAATTACTAACTTTAGTTGATTATCATATAACTTCAAGAAAACATTAAATTAAATTTTGCCAGTTAGGCATCAATCTCATTATGATTTACCGTTAGTCGATGGGTTCAACATTTTTTGTGTAAATTTTTAGAAAATTCGCTTGGATTTTACAACCCCTAGGATACTTGCAGTGAAAATTACTAACTTTAGTTGAATATCATATAACTTCAAGAAAACATTAAATTAAATTTTGCCAGTTAGGCATCAATCTTATTATGATTTACCGTTAGTCGATGGGTTCAACATTATTTGTGGAAATTTTTAGAAAATTCGCTTGGATTTTACAACCCCTAGGATACTTGAAGTAAAAATTACTAACTTTAGTTGAATACCATAAAACTTCAAGAAAACATTAAATTAAATTTTGCTAGTTAGGCATCAATCTCATTATGATTCACCGTTAGTCGATGAGTTCAACATTTTTTGTGTAAATTTTTAGAAAATTCGCTTGGATTTTACAACCCCTAGGATACTTGAAGTAAAAATTACTAACTTTAGTTGAATACCATAAAACTTCAAGAAAACATTAAATTAAATTTTGCCAGTTAGGCATCAATCTCATTATGATTTACCGTTAGTCGATGGGTTCAACATTTTTTGTGTAAATTTTTAGAAAATTCGCTTGGATTTTACAACCCCTAGGATACTTGCAGTGAAAATTACTAACTTTAGTTGAATATCATATAACTTCAAGAAAACATTAAATTAAATTTTGCCAGTTAGGCATCAATCTTATTATGATTTACCGTTAGTCGATGGGTTCAACATTATTTGTGGAAATTTTTAGAAAATTCGCTTGGATTTTACAACCCCTAGGATACTTGAAGTGAAAATTACTAACTTTAGTTGAATACCATAAAACTTCAAGAAAACATTAAATTAAATTTTGCTAGTTAGGCATCAATCTCATTATGATTCACCGTTAGTCGATGGGTTCAACATTTTTTGTGTAAATTTTTAGAAAATTCGCTTGGATTTTACAACCCCTAGGATACTTGAAGTAAAAATTACTAACTTTAGTTGAATACCATAAAACTTCAAGAAAACATTAAATTAAATTTTGCCAGTTAGGCATCAATCTCATTATGATTTACCGTTAGTCGATGGGTTCAACATTTTTTGTGTAAATTTTTAGAAAATTCGCTTGGATTTTACAACCCCTAGGATACTTGCAGTGAAAATTACTAACTTTAGTTGAATATCATATAACTTCAAGAAAACATTAAATTAAATTTTGCCAGTTAGGCATCAATCTCATTATGATTTACCGTTAGTCAATGAGTTCAACATTATTTGTGTAAATTTTTAGAAAATTCGCTTGGATTTTACAACCCCTAGGATACTTGAAGTAAAAATTACTAACTTTAGTTGATTATCATATAACTTCAAGAAAACATTAAATTAAATTTTGCCAGTTAGGCATCAATCTTATTATAATTTACCGTTAGTCGATGGGTTCAACATTATTTGTGGAAATTTTTAGAAAATTCGCTTGGATTTTACAACCCCTAGGATACTTGAAGTGAAAATTACTAACTTTAGTTGAATATCATATAAATTCAAGAAAACATTAAATTAAATTTTGCCAGTTAGGCATCAATCTCATTATGATTTACCGTTAGTCAATGGGTTCAACATTATTTGTGGAAATTTTTAGAAAATTCGCTTGGATTTTACAACCCCTGGGATACTTGAAGTGAAAATTACTAACTTTAGTTGAATATCATATAACTTCAAGTAAATCTGCAATGCATTCAACATTTTAAGTGAATTATTGGCATATCTGTTTTTTTTTTGGTTATATATTTTATATTATGCGTAGAGAAATGATTTATAAGTACATTTTCTAAAAAAAATAGGTGAACCAACATAAAAATAAAAACACAAGTTTTATTATAGCTACATATTTATCATTTCATTTACCACAGAATATGTTTTAACAGGAGGGTTTTACAACTGCAATAATAATAGGTTTGTTTTGTTTCCTTTACTTATTCCAACATAACATATTAATTACTCTTCATCTCTACCTAAATATTATTAGTATATAAGACATTATGTACGTATTGCAAAAGTATAATAATAGTTTGTAAATTTTAGCTGTATGGTATATAAATTAGAACAAATTTAGGCAAAAATAAAAATTTTACAATTGTGATTGATGAATATTGCAATGGGTTTGAAAAAATAAAATAGTTATACAAAAAAATGTTATCGTCACTTTTATTCTGCGGTTGCTATTTTCTGTGTTAAAAGATACTCAGTATCATTATCAAACAATTGTCACTGTAATTTAATACTACATTTAAAAATTTGAATATACTGGCTGCCAAATAGCATCATCCGTGTCTGCTAACATTGATAAACGAAAAGAAATTTTGCATAACAAATGGATGATGGAGACTTCGTTTTGAATATTCTAGGGACGAATGAGTCACAGTTTACGAGAGACGGCATAACGAATTATCATAACCGTCATTCAAGGGCGGAAATAATGTTGTTCTTGGCTATCAACTAATTGACCTATTTAACCTACAGCCAGCCCTAAACAGCACATATTATTATTAACAACACAGATTTTCAGGTCACCTCCATATTTAATTTTTTTTAAGGGGAACTATGAAGGAACGGTTTATTCTCCAGAAATAAATATATTAGAAGATCTTAATGACAGAATTGATACGGCCGCCGATAATGTAATAACTTTACTGAATAATAATATTTCAAGAGAAATTATAAAACATCACTAAAATGTATTCAAAATTATTTCTGATTAATAAAAATAAAAATTAAAAATAACGTAACACTTTGTATTTTTTAAACAATTTGCGATCTTTTCCATACTTCGAACAATTGGATAACATCCAATTAATGCAATTTATCCATTAGACCACATGACTTCCACCTATGATATAAGAAATTAACAAGGATAATTACACAAACGAAAAATATTTATTTGTGAAACCGAAAATCCGAAAATATAAAAGATAAAAAAGCAAATAAGAAAAAATCAATTTTAGGCGAGAGTATAAAAGGAAAAAAAATTTCGGTTTCATTTCAATACTTTTTCAGACTTTGTGTTGTTCGCATAGTTGTGTTGTTCATATTGTGTTTTCTGTGAATTTATATTGCGTTTTTTTTATAAAAAGTTTTTTTTAAAACTACTGACCCTCGACTTTCTTAAGGACATTCTCTCTTATTCTTGATTAAATTTTATTTGTGGATTATAACACATATTTATTTGTTGTGATTTGCTTTTAGTAGGTACATTTGTGTAGCTTGGTAGAAATACTATTTCTATACCATCAAATAATTTATTTTGCCTTAGCTTTTGAGCAAGGTATTCAGCTGCTTGGTCCATTTTTGGACTCGGCTTTGGTTTTTGGTAATTCCTTTTATTGGTTCTATTTTGCATGTGTACATTGTTAACTTTAAAACATCTTTAGCAAGATTTAAATATTTGAAACTGCTTTTTTGGCTACATTTTTAGCTTTACTTGTTTATATTTAAGGTTATTTTATTGAATACCTGTCTGCGTTTTGAGTTTAATCCCATCCCATACGATGGATAAAAAGAAAGAAAATGTTAATCCACCCTTAAAAAGGCGTTGTCCCGCGAATGTTAAAAAGAAAATCAATGAGATGAAACTAAATAGCAAGACGCTACAAATTACCCTTTGCAATTTATATGGCGATATTAATATTAAAATTGGTAGAAGCAACTCTCCCATTATGGAAAATATTTGTCGCCAGCTAAAAATCTCGAATTCTTCGAAAAACCGCAGAAAGATTTATAATATTTATAGAACTAAGTTTTATAATAGTGCAGAAGAAATACCTGGCAATTTAATTTCAAACAATGCCCCATTACATGAAATGGAACAAAGTGTTTCAGAAACTTCCCGTTTCTCTGGTAATGACATCAACTCTAATAATTTCGGGTTTTCTTCAACCAATTTTAATTATGACCAAGAATCAACAATTGAAATAGCCAATATAAACGTTGATTTTTCAGAAGAAGTATTTAATACAACTATTACTGATAATCGTATTTCGATGGAAAAAGTGGATAATTTTGGATCACTACAAAAGGAAAAGGAAACGACCACAGAAAATGTTGATTTTGACTTGAATAACTGGCCGATTATTTTTAAAAGTTCATTATGTAATGAATGGTACTCTCGTGGAACGATGAAAATTGAAATTAACGTTAATAAAACATGGACTAAAGAAACGCTACGCACCTCGATCAGACGTGCTTTTACTAGAATTAAAAATAATTGTGTTTTGTCATTTGGCACAATAAATTTTAATAAACCTCGTCTTCAATTAGTGCAATACGCGAAATGCAAGTATAAAATACATAAACAAAAATTTAAATTTGTTATCAGCGGTGATTTAATGGAAATATGGTCTAAAGGACAAGACATAGAATCGCATGGCATGATCAAAGAATTTACACAATTGAGAGGCAAAGAAAGATTGAATACCCAAACAATAATGGAAAATAAACTGCTATATATTACTTTCTTAGAAAATAATCAAGAAGTAGATTTAAATCTTCTAAGTGCTGGAAACACACAACATATTAAGCAGCCAACTATTTTTCGGAAAGCACGATCTGAGCGGCTATTATTACAGGACTTAGTTAAAGGTTGCGATTTGATGGATGCTATTTACCGTTCAAACCCCAAAGAAGAAAGTAACAAATATGTTTATTTTGCTGGTAATCCGTTATTTATAATACTAATGAGACAACAGAATTTACGTGTTTTAAATAGATTAAATGGTGTTCCTGTGTATATTGATGCTACAGGAGGGCTAGTTCGTAAACTAAAGTGTTGTGCAGAACACAATTTTTCTAGGATTTATTATTATGTTTGTGTAGTTAATATTAATAATATTATTTTTCCAATTTGTGAATTGATTAGCTCGGAACACGATGCTGCATCTATAATTACGTTTTTAGCAAAATTTAAAAAAGAAATTGAAAAGGCGAAACCTAAAATTCGTCTACCGAAGTATTTTGTTTCTGACTGGTCTTGGGTGTTTATAAATAGCATAATTCTTATAATGAATTCGATGTCTTTGGCTATATATTTGGAATCGACGTATTCAATTTTATCTGAAAAGAATAAACACAAAAACTTAATAGGCATTTTTATTTGTTGTTCCCATTTTTCAGCAATTATAATTCGGCAAATCAATTCGAAGATTCCTAACTGTTCCAATATTCTAAGGGAGTTTATAATGATTATTATTTGTTTAATTTTAGATTGTAGTAGTTTGGATGAAATTGACAAACTATTTAAAATTTTTTGTACATTATGTTGCTCGTATCATAAAAACCAATTATTCGTTGAGGTTTACGAACAATTTGTAAAATATATGGAATCTCAACTTTCGACTCCAATTTCCGAGAGGATCAATATTAATTTGAGTCATGAAAATTCAAAAGATGAGAACGAGGAACAAGCAGAATATAATGAACGTGACTCTCCTTATTACATTAGATTTCACCAGATTTATTTAACTATAGTTGAAAAGATCGACGAAATTGAAAAAGTGACGACCGATTTGGAGAAAAATCCATACTTTTGTCAGGATTTTTTGGTATTCTGTATAAAAAGATATTTTTCGTATTTACCTCTATGAGCAACCGTTTTCTTTAAATATTTTGAAACTAAAAATAGACCGGCGAACGCATCCGTTGAAAATTGGTTTAACCTTATAAAAAATAATATAATTAAAAAAACAAATTTAAAACTTGGCCGTTTAATTGAAGAACTTAAAAATTCTAATGAACTAGTTCGAAATAACATGGAATTGTCTGATCATATGGTAGCACGCAAAAGAACACCAAGCACTAGACATAATACTATAGTAACACCAGAATCAACTCCCAAACGCCACATGGCGGACGAAGATAGTTCAAATAACGTGAATGCTCAGGAACGGTGGGGAAGAAAGAAATATCGAAATAAATCGAAATATTCTGGTAGAAGAGTTTTAACCAAACTAGTAAAGCGAAAGAAATTAGAATTTTTCGATATGACTAGTTCGGAATATTTTAATAAAATGACCGAGAAAGGTGACTGTTTCGAAATTTTTAGATTTAGTTTCGATGAGCATCGAATAGTAACATTAACAAATGTTTGTTATTGTTCGTTAAACGCTAATCAATATTTAACCGCAAACGCTTTATTTGTTTGCTGTAATGCATTATTAATTGGTACGAATGGTGTATTTTTAGATATGTATCAAAATAGAGCAATTTTTAATTTAAAAGCTTCCTCTTTTAAAGACCAGTCAGTGCTAAAAATTTGCAAAGCAAAGCATAAAATTTATGTTCCATATTTGGTAAATGGTAACCATTGGATAGTTATTATAATCGACACAATTAATCACTCCGTCATAACGTATGATCCACTTAATCCAGGGGTGATTAATCATAAACTATGTAAAAAAGTTATATCGTTTTATAATAAAATGGAAGAATTTTGGGGCAACGCAAAATCTTCATTTCACCCCCGGGCGAATTATAAGCTGCCATTGCAACAGGACAGTGTAAATTGTGGGCCCTTGATTTGTTATGCAGTAGATAACCTATCCAACAATAAGGTCATCAATGAAATTCACCCTAAGAAAATGGAAGAATACATCAAAGCTTTGTCAGCTTATCGCATAAATTTGAAGAAAATTATCATGGAGAGATCAAATAATGAGCCTTTCAATTGTATTATCTGTTTTACAACTGTTGACATAACAAAGGAACACAATAATTGTACAAATTGCAATAGAAAAACTCATATCAGATGTTCTGAGATAAGATTGGATATTATACAGGACAATAAATGTAAATATTGTTAGATAAATGTCCATATATGCCCAATGTTCATTTTGTTGAAAATTTAATAAAACCTAATCCAACTATGATTGTCATACTAATTTAATACTTTTTTATAGAAAACCCTTTGAGTTATCGATCGACATCTATTATATAAAATTATAAAACCACTTTGAATTTATTCGTTTTAATAAATTCAAAATTATGGTTCCAAGTTACCAAACCGCGCCGAACCATTTCCAAAATCTCTTTGAATTTATTCGTTTTTGATAAATTCAAATGATGATTCCGAGTTACCAAACTGTTTCGAACCATTTCCAAAATCTCATTGAATTTATTGATTTTAATAAATTCAAATGACGATTCCAAGTTAGCAAATTGTGTCGAACCATTGTCGAAAATCTCTTTGAATTTATTGGTTTTAATAAATTCAAATGATGATTCCAATTTACCAAACTGTGTCGAACCATTGTCCAAAATCTCTTTGAATTTATTCCTCTTAATAAATTCAAATGATGATTCCAATTTACCAAATTGTGTCGAACCATTGTCCAAAATCTCTTTGAATTTATTCGTTTTAATAAATTCAAATGATGATTCCGAGTTACCAAACTGTGTCGAACCATTTCCAAAATCTCTTTGAATTTATTGGTTTTAATAAATTCAAATGACGATTCCAAGTTAGCAAATTGTGTCGAACCATTGTCCAAAATCTCTTTAAATTTATTCGTTTTAATAAATTCAAATGATGATTCCAATTTACCAAACTGTTTCGAACCATTTCCAAAATCTCTTTGAATTTATTGGTTTTAATAAATTCAAATGACGATTCCAAGTTAGCAAATTGTGTCGAACCATTGTCAAAATCTCTTTGAATTTATTGGTTTTAATAAATTCAAATGATGATTCCAATTTACCAAATTGTGTCGAACCATTGTCCAAAATCTCTTTGAATTTATTCGTTTTAATAAATTCAAATGATGATTCCGATTTACCAAACTGTGTCGAACCATTTCCAAAATCTCTTTGAATTTATTCGTTTTAATAAATTCAAATGACGATTCCAAGTTAGCAAATTGTGTCGAACCATTTCCAAAATCTCTTTGAATTTATTCGTTTTAATAAATTCAAATGATGATTCCAATTTACCAAATTGTGTCGAACCATTGTCAAAAATCACTTTGAATTTATTAGTTTTAATAAATTCAAATGATGATTCCAATTTACCAAATTGTGTCGAACCATTGTCCAAAATCTCTTTGAATTTATTCGTTTTAATAACTTCAAATGATGATTCCGAGTTACCAAACTGTGTCGAACCATTTCCAAAATTTAAAAAAAATAAATTTACCAAATTTACCAAACTCATTGACTAACGGTAAATCATAATGAGATTGATGCCTAACTGGCAAAATTTAATTTAATGTTTTCTTGAAGTTATATGATATTCAACTAAAGTTATTAATTTTCACTTTAAGTATCCTAGCTAGGGGTTGTAAAATCCAAGCGAATTTTCTAAAAATTTTCACAAACATTGTTGAACCCATCGACTAACGGCAAATCATAATGAAATTGATGCCTAACTGGCAAAATTTAATTTAATGTTTTCTTGAAGTTATATGATATTCAACTAAAGTTAGTAATTTTCACTTCAAGTATCCTAGGGGTTGTAAAATCCAAGCGAATTTTCTAAAAATTTACACAAATAATGTTGAACCCATCGACTTACGGTGAATCATAATAAGATTGATGCCTAACTGGCTAAATTTAATTTAATGTTTTCTTGAAGTTATATGATATTCAACTAAAGTTAGTAATTTTCACTTCAAGTATCCTAGGGGTTGTAAAATCCAAGCGAATTTTCTAAAAATTTCCAAAAATATTGTTGAACCCATTGACTAACGGTAAATGATAAGGAGATTGATGCCTAACTGGCAAAATTTAATTTAATGTTTTCTTGACGTTTTATCATATTCATCTAAAGTTAGTAATTTTCACTTCAAGTATCCTAGGGGTTGTAAAATCCAAGCGAATTTTTTAAAAATTTCCACAAATAATGTTGAACCCATTGACTAACGGTATATCATAATCAGATTGATATTTTTGTAACAGGTATGTCTGCGGCGACATATATTAACCGTATACAATGAAAAACCGGGATTAGCAGGTATTATTGAATTATAGTAAAATTAATGCCTACAGAAATAATTAGCAAACAAAATATTAATTTTCATTTCCAGGTCTTTATGAAAATTGTGAAATGCAAAGAAATTGAAAAAAAACTGATTTTTCTTACGGTTATTGCAACTAGTTGTTGTAACCGATATGGAAAACCAAATATTAGATATATGTGTCCCTCTTCGGAACGTCAATGAGGTATTTAAAAGAAAGTATGTAATGTACAACTTTAGTTTCCCTTATAAGATTATAAAAGGAATTAGGTTAATTAAAGATAGACTTAAGATTATAAAAGAATTAAATTGAACCAGTGATCCTCGGATGATTAAGAAAGCGTTCTACTTACTCTAACATCGAGAGCGATAAATAAAAATATTTACTTAAGAAATAGTCTACTTTTAATACAGTTTTCTATATTCCGTAACTTTTCGAAAACATCTCGAATTTTATCTTAATTGGTTTGGAAATGGTAGAGTTTCATTCGTTTTTCATATTCCAGAATTGGGTTCAAAAATATTTTAGAATCACACTTCTATTGTACGTGTCGAATTTTATCTCAATCGGTTAATATCGCAAAATATCTTATTGAAATATATTATTCCGTTTTTCGTGCCTGTTGTCATTTAAAATATAGCATTATTATTTGTGATGTTTCTCACCATGAAGTTTCATTGGCTAAATATTTTGTTAAAATTAATATAAAATTATTTTAGCGAATTTTTGCGTTAACATCTACACAGAGTCATAGAAATTTGAAAAATATTGAAACTATTAACTCCCCTAAATGTCATTGTTTGAGTAGCTGTATATTTCTGATTAGTTTTAGATTAGTAAAAATTTCACTTTGCTATATAGGACAGTGAAGTTTTTACTAAACAAGAACTAAAATCATTTTAGTAAAATATAGTAAAAACTTCACTACCATGTAGTTTTAATAAATTACAACAATCATTATAAGATGGGGGAATATATTGAAGCACTCGCTCAGTGGGTAATCCCAATCCTATCTGAATGATACTAATAAAATGGGGACCATTAGGACAGATTAGTCGCCGTAGGCCTATCCGGATAAAATCCGTGTTGAACAGGAGAAATAAACCTTTTCACATGAAAAAATAAAAATTTCTGTACCATGGATTCGAATAGTTGTAGCAGAAAGTAGTAGCAGAATGAATAGCGATTCCGCGATAGTTGCTGACTTCACTTCTTTTGCTAGATCTGAAAATCGGATGGATGAAAGATAATTTCCAGAGATCAGGAAAAATCCCAGTACTTAGGCTATTATTAAAGATAATAGTCCAGTGGACATGCTAGACTCTGCAAAATTCTTAATAAGGATGAGTGGAAAGCCATCTTGTCCTGCCCCCTTACCAATTTCAAATTCAGATAACCCATCATATCTGCTTCCGTAAATTTTAAGAAGATAATATCAGAAAGACCGCGATAAGTTAAATGCTTCGATTGGGCTTGTTACATGATATCGCAGGATCTTCATAGAAAGACTCGAAAAAATTGGCAAACAAATTGGATATATCAGAGGGCTGACTGGCGAAAGAGTTCTGAAAAGTCATTGGGGTAGGAAAGCCAGCAACATTCTTTTTACCATTTATGAAATTCCAGAATTTCTTAGCATAGGAAGTTAATTCATCTTCGATTTGCAAAATGTAGTTATTGCAAAGTAACCAGTTTAAAGTTTTAAACTCCCTAAGAGCAGTATTGAAGCTAGGATAAAACTTAGCACCGTGTAATTTATATAAAGTATGTAACTTATTACGGGGTTTTTCAATACGAATTACCTGTTTATTATTATACCATGGCTACCAATACCAAGGTTCGCTTCTCATTGAAGGAACATATCTTTCAATACCAGACTTGAGAAGTTCGTTGAATAAAAAAAACATCATCATTCAAGTCTCCTCTTCGTTCTAGAAATATCCAGTTCAAATCGACAAGAAATTTGTTTAAAGAAACGTAGTCAGCACGTCTAAAATCGAAATGATACGAATTACTAGAAGTACACGTAGTATTACAATTATCTTTAAAAATGTATATCATAATATGAGTATGATGTATGCCCGTACATCCAGTGAAGTCCTCACATGGCGAGAGCTCCAAATACATAGACTACTAATCCTGTGTGGTCGATCGAAGAGGCCATGAAAACTCCATCAACATCAATTCAAATAATATCAGGAAGATTGAAGTCACCAGTAACAATTAGTTGTTCGCCAAAACGAACCAATGGCGCAACATCAGAATCGATGAAATTAATAATTCCAAGATAATATTCCAGAGTAGATCCACAGGGAACATATGCAGCAACCACGAGGATGCAGGTGCTGGGTATGCGATCGATGGCATGCAACGAGCTCGTTCGAAATCGAACATTTAACAGCGATCAACATACCTCCTCCCTTCAGGCTGGTACAAAAATCATGTCGATCATTCCTGTGTACGACGTAGTGAGGTGGAAAATATTCCGCCGAATTGAAACTTTTAGTAAGTTAAGTTTGTGAAGCACGCCAAGCAAGAATAATTTAGCTTTACCTCGAATACTAAAAGAGATTCGATACTCCGTTGTTTAGGGATTAGTTTGAATGCTTTACAGCCTTTGATCTCCAAACAAGTTTAAGCCATGGACACAATTTCATTTTCCGAAGTATCCGGAAAAAATTTTGAGACGTGTAGCTATAGCGTCGGTACATTGACCTTTACGCTAACATTTTTCGAAAATTGTCTGGTACCAAACATTTGTGCCCAGATTTTGAAGATACTTGTTTCCAACTGCAGGCATGACCACACTGGAACTCATTGAGGAAGAAGTCACCACGTCAGAAAAGGTTCCAGTAGAAGCCAGAGGATTTTGCATGACTGGTTGTGTAACCGCAGAACTAAGGTATAACAGCAGGCAATTCAGAACTAGGTATACCTTTTACGCTTTTTTAGGACGTATTCAGAGAAGCTGAGTTATTTTCTTCATTGGATATAATCCGTGAAGTTTAATCTTTAGTTGCTCTTGCAGGAGAACTTATAGGCATAAACGATGTGGTAGTCGTAGATGACAACTCAGGTAGACGATCGAGGATTATGCCAAGTTGTTGTTTGCGGCAGGTAATCTCATCAATCAGCTTCGCAACAAATCACTTCCCTCATCGCTTTTAAGAATGATTGATTCTTCATAAGGTTTTTGCAGTCACAACTAAAATACATAATGTTTGAGCATTTCTGCGTTTGGTTATATGCCACACGGTCCACTTCAGCGCAACCATAGTGGAATATTTTGCTACAAAAACCAGAGCAACTGATTGTCTGGTTATTTGCAAATGTCAAGCTGCATTTACAGCAATCCATATTTTATATTTATATTTTAACAAACGTCAGTACCATTCAAGGCCCACTTACAATTGCAACGTTTTTTATATGGCGTCCATTAAATTTCGGCTTATGAATGCTGGATTTTTGAGAGGAAATTTTTAGTTTGTAACCACTACGTGAGAATATTTTTAAAATCAAATGACGGCCCACGGCAATTAGATTTATAAATCTATTTTTTTTTTTTTTTGGAAAAAGGTGGCCGACAGTGAATAAAGTAATTAGTTGTGTGCTACTTGAAATTAACAAATTTTTATTATTTGGGCACGTTTTTATATTTTTTATACTGTGTAAAAAGTTAAACAAACTATAGTTTAATCAATTATCAACTAAAGTTGGAAAGTGAAAAGTTTATTGCTACATATAGTTCAACTTATCTATAAAGCTGTCTGTTTGATTAAAACATTCAGTATGAGCTCCTCCGCTTTGCTGAAGCTGGAGAGTACCTTCCATAACTTGGATGATAATTTAGCCAAATTGGAAATGAAAATTACTGCTCTCCAGAATGACACTATCCAGCAGCTGAAAGTTATTCGTGGATATGAAAAATATTTTTGATCAGTTATATGAGCTTCAACACTCAATAAAAATATTGGAAAGTAGAATTGACTTCATTGAACGAGATCAGAAAGGCGCAGGTATAATTATAAGTAATGTACCAAGTAATGAAAAATCCAGCATCGTAACACTCCAACAAATATGTAATCTTCTAAAATTCAACATGGTGGAACATGATATCAAAAACATCTTTAGAGTGAAACGTAATACGAGTTACAAAGGTACAACAGTTCCTCCAATTGTGGTTAGATTTAGCAGTAACATAAAAAAATCCATTTTCATTAGTAAATTTATGAAACACGGTCGGATCGCGCTGAAAGATTTGGGTTATAGTTCACCAAATTTCGTCTATATCAATGACAGCCTTACTACACAAAACGCCTTTATTTTCCGTAAAGCCAAACAGTTACAAAGAGAACAAAAATTAGGTAAAGTAGTAACAAAATCTGGCTGTGTGTTTGTTTTTCATTCATCTGCAACTGATCCAGTATTGATAACCAACGCGAATCAACTGGATTGTACAACTGTAATGAACAAGGAAAATTATTCCCAGCATCAAAGTAATGGCCGAAGTTTCCATCAATCTGTTCCCCGTTCATCGAATAATGAGCCAACAGCTACAGAAACTATAAAAACATACGAAATAAGATTGAGGAAAATGGGATCGGTATATAATTCTGTTTTCCAAAATTCTGTTTTTACAAAATTCTGTTTTTACAAAATTCTGTTTTTACAAAATTCTGTTTTGAAAAAATTCTGTTTTTTTTAATTCTGTTTTATAAAATCAACATACACATTCCCACAGACACAGCATTATACTCGCCCACATACCTTCATACACATACAAATACGCACACATATATACATACAGACACAAACCCAGGCATACACACAAAATCCACATCAACACATACACACGCAGTGATAAATAGCCAACAAATAAATTTAATATTTTTTATTTAATTCAATTTTAACAAAATTATCAATTTAAAAATTTTAAGCAATTTTATATACTAATTTTTTGGGTTTATAAGGATAAACTTATTGCAATCCTTTTAAGAAAATCAAGTTTCCCCATCATCCGACGTTTTTTTATAATTTTTTCAATTTTTTTGTTCTTTTGTATGATCGATATTTTCTTTCTAATGTGATTCCCCGATTTTATTTTTTCCACCTGCATTTTAGACATTATCATTTCCTTTGATAAATCTCCTATCAATTTATAAAGCCCCGCATGGCGTTTCCCGACTACCACTTTCAAACGTCGGTGCCACGCTTCAACGCTATTTTGCGTTCTTGGGAAATACTCCGTTCCGGGTTTGTTTTAATTCACTGTCCAAAATACTGGAGAATATAAAGACTGATTTCTTGTCATTAAATAATTTTTTTCAAACCAGTTTCCAAATTTTTTAGATTCCCTGTGCTCAAAGTTTTCTTTTAGTTCCAAGTAATATGAATTTACTTCATCTTCCGGAACAAAGGCTAGGCTCTTCATCATCCTAATTTCCAACGAGAATGATACGGAATTTCCATAAAGTTTCTTCATACCTTCCTTTTGGATTTTATGCCATAAAATTTGGCCGAAGTGGAGCAAGCATCCCTTCACATTTGTGTTTGGAAAAAAAAATTTAGTCGATGAGATAATGGCTTTTTCAAAATCACACACGATTCTTTGTGGATTTGCTTTAATTTCAAATTTTAAAAATAATTTTTTTAATTCAAAACAGAAGTGGTCGTATAATTTTAAAGTTTTTCTGCTCGTTAAACAAAAAATTAATGGAATAATTTCACCTTCAATGTTGTTGTGGATGGAAAATAATTGCCGCATTGTGGACGGTACCACTTCAAATGTACCATCCATTATCCAGCATGTTGACTCTGCTAAGAGTTGTAGAGATGATTTGGTACCCATTATGATAATCTTTTCACTGACGACCTCAGACTCACACAAGACAAACAATTCCCCTTCTAATTGCCGTAATTCTTCAGGGATGTCAATAAGGGCCAGATTTTGTGGCTCAGTAATTATATCTTTTCTTACCCGATGTATCTTCATTTTTTGGGCTTCCTTTGTTGGTAAATAAACTCTAACATCCGCAGGACATTGAACAACTGAATTCCTTATAATTTGGGATGGTTTATTTTCTGATATTGTGGCTAAAGTTTTAATATTGTTGTTTGCAATGGAAACTTAAAGATCACTGGCCACTGGTGGATGCGTATGCTTTTCACATTGTTCTTTTACAACTTTGTGTATGCCATTTTCTATTACAGTGGTAGCTCTGCCCTTACAGTGCAAGGGAATTCTTTTAGCACAAGCCCAGCTAAAAGTTCCTTTTTTGTGCTTCCTTTCACAATAATAAAAAAAAACCGTTAACGTTAAGTTTTTCTTGGCCTTTAGTACTTTTGATGATGTTAACGTTCATTTTGAATTAATTTTTTACTTTTGTTTTACTATCTGTTCAGTATAATATGTACAAAGAAAATAATTAATCTTTTATTTTTTCAACAAAGACAAAATCAGCAAAGATACTGCGTACAGTATATACCTATGTACGAGTATATAAACACTTTTTATTTATATAAGAATTATATACATTTCATATAATTCTGCAAAAATTAATTTTGCAATTCATTTTTTTGCCGCAAATTAATTCTGTTTCATAAAATTCTGGTTCACAAAATTCTGTTTCATATAATTCTGCTAAAAATTAATTTTGCAATTAATTTTTTTGCGGCAAAAAAATTAATTGCAAAATTAATTTTTAGCAGAATTATATGAAACAGAATTTTGTGAACCAGAATTTTATGAAACAGAATTATGTGAAACAGAATTTAGAAAAAACAGAATTTTGTAAAAACAGAATTATGTAAAACAGAATTTTGTAAAACAGAATTTTGAAAAGCAGAATTATAACAAGAAGAATTTCGTACCCAACCCAGGAAAAATTCATCTAAATAGCCAAGTTCAACACTATCATTCCGTTGTAACTAGTATGTACTATGTTTTTATATTAGATTTTTATTCCATAGCCAGGCCATCAAAAATAAGACACATATTATAGCATATATTTGGATTTAATTCTTGTTTACTTTTCATAATATTGTAAATGTCAAATTTCTTTAGCACAACAAATCTATAATGAAATAGGCCGTTTTCACAACACAAAATTTTAAAACAATTAACCCATTATATGTATTACTTTTGCTACAAAACGAATATGTACAATCCGTAAAGTTAATACTTTCAATATTTTTGTGTGAATTTGTTTTGTATTTTATTTTTATTTTTTAGTTTTCATATTTTTATTTACACTTAAGGTGTATTATTACAAAATATTAGGAGTATTAGGCAGTATTTTGATATTCTTGTTCCATTTATAGCAAATAGACCCGATAAGAAACTATTGTGACGGTGACACCTAGCGTGTGATAGAATAAGTTAAACTAATAGCTCAATATTTTAGTGTACTAAATGGAATTTTCCATGATAAAACAGTTCTAAATGTTTCTACACTATTCTAACTAGAAAAGTTATGAACTTTCGAGAAGTTTGGTTTGTGTATGGGATGTGGATTATTCGAATTTGGAACGCGATAGTGTAAACTTGTAAGATGATTAATAGTATTTGGAAAGCGACAGTGTGAAGATTAAAAAGTGATTTAAAAAGTGTTTTAGTGGAAATAAAAATTATAAGTGTACAGTTAAATTTGAGAATAATTTATGTAAAGTGATTTTGTGAATTTTTATTAATAAATTGTGTTGTAATAATTTTTGTGTGACATAAATAAATTCGTTGGTGATAAATTAAATTGATTTTATATTATTCACAATACAGTGATACGAACCTTAATTGACAAGGCAAAAACGTAACAGTATGTTAACATATTAATTTCATGCTAATTGCAACTTGCAATGGTTACAGGTCTGGTGATGTAGGCGTTCTAATAAGTGTTGACTTCACAAATTTCGCTGTGACTCCCTATTCTCTAAATACAGCTGACTGCATGTTGTTTTCAATTGATTTTCATAAAATGAAGTTTAAATTTCTGTGCATTTATAGATTTCACACTGCTAACATTAGAACCTATATAGTAGAGATTAATGCTGTGGTCTAGATATAAAAGGTAATAACTCAATTTATCACTCTTTATATCTCTTCATGATTTCTAATTCTCCAAAAAATATAATAAAATGCAATTTAATTCTTTTTTTTTTGGACAAATAGGTACTGAGATATTTTAGTATAAAAAAGGTAACATTTCAATAAGTTTAAGTTTGGCAATTTTTAAAAGGTAACAATTCGTAAAATTTTATGATTCTTCAAATTGGTTCATAAACGAGTAAAATAGTGAAGTTGTAAAACGTAATAAGTTTATACAAAATAAAATTAAACCGTAATATTGTGCGATTAATAAGAATTTATAAACAGTTATACTTTAAATTGTATCTTTTTCCGCCTTTCCGTTAAATAATACTATTAAATTAAATCGAGTTATTACATTATAAAACTGATTAAATTGTGAAACTAAAAAAATAGTTGACTTATTACCTTGTTAGTCTTTGTGAATATTCAATTTATTAGAATAAATAAGATTATTACTATTTGTAGTGTGTTGTGTGTTTATAATAAAACTATAAGTTAAGTTATACAAACAATAAATTTGGTGAGTAAAAATTTAACAACGGTTAATTTCATGATTTTAACGAAAATTATTTTAATTTTCCATATCAATTTGTTTTAGGGCCAAACAATGGAACAAAACAATATACCAAAGTCAACCTCTGTCAATATCAGCAACATTGAAAGCAGAGGAAGTCGGATGATAAGAATAGTTAAAACAATTAAAGCTATAACACCCATCAATGCAGTTGCTACTTTCAACGAAAATGTTACAAATCCTAATGTTCAAAATGCAGCGTCGGTAAATATTTGTAATTCAGGTGAGAAAATTAAAATATCTACAGAACCGAGTAAGTACGGTTCTTATGTAATTGTTTATTGTTAATTACTTAAATTTTTTAGAAGATACATTGATTCCATCATTAGTGACTAAGTCAACGCTTTTCGAGCTTTTGGTTGAACAGGATTTAAGTTCTACAGTTAATGCGTCGATTATTGAATCACCTATAGTGGGATTAGATAACTCTTTGGACACTGCTTCTAAATCTAAATTATGTTCGGCAGGCGGCAATATTTTACCAACGTATTTAGATAAAAATCGACCACTGAATAAAACCCAAGAATCTCATCTTTCACCTGGAAGTAGTCGAATAAACACAGGAGTTCTAGAGCACCCGGATAAATCACCATCTGATTATTCAGTTTTTGATGACAGTGATGCGGATCCAATTTATGAGCCACAAGGTACCAATGAAATTTCTTCGGATGATGAAGGCGCTATGTCAATAGAACGAATGGCCGCAGATATTGAAAGACGGCTGGATGACAATGACAAGAATCAAACTAAAGTTGAAAATCAAAAGACTAGACAAATTAAAAGAAACCTTGGGCAAGCGTATGTTACATAAACGGGGTAAACATTTTAGAAAGAAAATGCAAACCGCTAGTTAATTGCCGAAAAAAATGCAATACACGAATTTCTTGGGAGGAACAAAATATTATTTGCCGATACTATTGGTCATTAGGAAGCTATAATCTTCGAGCATCATATGTTAGCTCTTTAATAGAAGTACAAAATAAGAAAACAATAAAAGTGTCTGATAAAACGACAATTTTCGTGCAAATATTTTTTATTACTTAATGGTAATAAAATTGAAACATGCAAAGAATGCTTCATGAATACTTTAGCTGAACAGTAAAGTTTTTGTCAACGATTTCAACCAAAAAGTTTAATCAACCAGAATTGGTTTCCAACGACCAAAGAGGAAAACATTGCAGCACAACAAAACTAATCCCGCCGAATATAGTTAAATCCATTGAAGACCACATAAACTCCTTTCCGGCTTATCAATCTCACTATTCGCGACGTGACACGTAAAAAAATACCTTCACGCCGATTTAAATTTGTCTCTAATGTACAAATTATACACTGAAAATAGAGCGGAGTCAGTGTCAATCTGGACGTATAGACGAATTTTTAAGACCATGAATCTGAAATTTAAAAAACCTAGTGTCGATGTTTGCAATAAATGTGATACTCTTAACTGCAAAATTAAAGCTGCTGAAGGTTCAGAACAAGTAAGCTTACTAGAAGAGCAACGGATTCATCAACAACTTGCTGACCTTGCTTATGAGGAAAAGCGGAATGATAAACTTGCAGCCGATTTAGATAAATCAAAGGGAATTTACACCTTTGACTTACAAAAATGCTTGCCCACTCTAAATTTAAATACGTCGATATCATTCTATAAACGAAGCCTGTGGACCTTTAATCTGACGGTGCATGATTGCGTGTCAAATAATGTCGTCAATCATATGTGGCACGAAGCTATTGCAAATAGAGGGGGAAACGAAGTGGCTTTATGCTTATATACTTATATAAACGCATTACCACCATCACTAACCTCATTAACCTTTTATAGTGACTCGTGCCCGGGACAAAATAAAAACAGCTTCATAGTATCAATGTTTTTGGTATATGTATATGCAGTCTACACAAAACATCCATACAATTGATCATAAGTTCTTGGAAGTGGGTCACACTCACTTGGAGTGTGATTCAGACCATGCGATTATAGAGAAGCAGAAACAAAAAACGTCGATTGTAATCAGTCATCCATATGATTGGTATCAATTTGTTAGGACAGTTCGTTCCTATAAAGCATTTCAGGTAACAGAAATGAACCAAACGAATATTTTAAATTTTTCGAAATTAGCAAAAACCCATTTTATATTTCGAAACGTGGACACGGATGGGAATCGATTTACGTGGCAATCCGTAAAATGGTTGAGATATACCAACGACTTTGGTTCAATTAAATATAAAAATTCTCTAAGCCACACAGAACCTTTAAAAACATTGAACGTTCGGCGCCGAGGAGTTTCATTAGTTAGTATTAACAATGTTCAACCATGTTACAATGGACCCATTCCCATTAATTCTCGGAAGAAGAAGGATTTAATGGATTTAATGCCACTTGTATCGCCGCAATTCCACACTTTCTACAAAAATTTGGTTACGGACGATATCGCAGATATTCATCCTGATTTAGTGGAAGACGATGACGAAGATGTATAATGGATGAAATATAGGCCAAATCGAAGATTAAACTATTTTATTTTTAATTTAAACTAATTTGAATTATGTACAATTTTTTCCCATATGGAATACTGTAATTGTTTTGTTATAACTCCTCATATGAATTAATAAACTGTTTGAATTAAGTAAATATGCAAATTTTTATAAAGTAATTAAACCAATTATTAGTTTTACTTTATTTTAACTAAATTTTTAAAAGGTTACATCTCACTTATTTAATTTTTATATTCAATTCCAAATCTTTAAAAGGGTATAACTCATATTTTTCCAGAAATCTCTTTAACCATTGAGGTATCATTGATTTTCTTTATACGTCAAAGAGCTTTATATTGATACGAACCACCTTACAAAAAATAATATCCCTACCTCTTTCAGTATTTTTAAGAGGCTCATGAAAACACAAAATTCCTTCTGCTGAAAAATCGAAGAAAATTAGTTATTACCTTTTATATCTAGACCACAGAATGAATTATTGTGCACCATAAATGATCCTAACCTTTTTGTGTTGGGAGACATTAATTTATACATATTGGAAGATTCGATTTACACAAACGAGTATTTGCTTTTAATGGCATCACATGGGATGGAATTCACCAACTCGTGTCACTGAACATAGCCGTACATGTATCGATCATGTTTTTGGGAAATTAATCGTCCCAGCAATTGACTTTCATGTTTGGGTGGAAAGTTTAAACATCTCTGATCATCAATCAATATTTTTAAACTTAACACTACCAGAACTTGAAATTTGCAGGGAAAATAAAGCTGAAACCAAAATATATTTAGATACAAATGTACTACAAGCTTCCTTATCTCAAGAGCATTGGGGAAATATTGATAGTTACGAAAATTCGTCAGATGCCTTTGGTTCATTTTTACAAACGCTTAAAGAACACATTTCAAATCCTCGTCTCTTAAAAAAATCAACAAGACAAATGCAATGCTAAAGCCATGGATGAATGAAAGGCTACTTAAGCGAATTCAACATTCAGAAAATTACTATTTATAAAAAATTGAGAAAATATCCGCATAAAGATAGGCTAAAAGAATATTTCGGTTTATTAACAAAACGGCTAAAAGTCGATATTTTTAAAACTATGAAATTTAGTTCAACAAAAGGTGGAAAATAGTTAACGATATTTTAAATATAAAGAAATCAGAAAAGCCTATTATTAATATTGAGGATGGGAATTCAGGAACTTTATTGACAGATCATTTTGAAGTGGCAAATTCCTTAAATGAATATTTTGTAGATGTTGTGAAAAAATTAACGCAAATCATCCCAGAACCCAATGTTTTGTTTAACGACTTATTTGGTGGAGGTGGTTTAATCAGCAATTTTTTTCTTTTTTCCAATCACAGAAGAACTAGTGGCTATCACAGTTACAATAAAAAATAAAACATCGGCCGGAATAGATAATAATAACATAACAATGATCAAAAAGGTTATTGTTGTGCTAGCTTGTTTTAACAAAAAATTTTAATTGGAGTCTATGTACCGGTAAAGTAAAAAAGGACACAAACATGATCCATCTAACTACCGTCCAATATCAATTCTTCCATGTTTTTCCAAAATTTTCGAAAATCTGATCAAAATTCGTCTGAACAATTATTTAACTTAAATAAATTATTTAAACGAAAGACAATATGGCTTCACTTGTAAAAAATCACGGAGGACGCTCTTCTTATGTTTTCCAATAAAATTTATTCTAGCCTTAATAACAATAAAAAGACAGCCACAGTATTCATATAGCAAAAGCTTTCGATTGCGTTGATCATTCAATACTATTGCTAAAATTTAGACAAATTGGCATTAGAGCTGCCTCGTTAAACTGGTTTAAATCTTATTTGAAAGAAAGAAAACAAAGTGTAAATATTAATAATGTCAACAGCAATCAATTAATCATAAATGCGGGAGTCCCACAAGGGTCAGTTTTAGGCCCTACTTTGTTTCTATTTTTTTTTTTCGCTAAACTTAAATGGATATCCTCTAGCTTTTGCCGATGACATGGCATTAGTTTATTGTTGCGATACATATGTTGGAGTTATCTACTAAAATGATCGATGACATGAGACAGCTTGGAAACTAATACTGAGTTCCAAAACGAAGTATGTATATGATATTTACAGTAGGCACATTGCATACACCAGAATTAAATATCAATTATCCAGGTTCGCTGAATAGTAACGCCGACCTCAAACAATTAAAAATGTAACCGAATTCAAATACCAGGGAATTGTTCTGGACACATATTTCAATTGGAAACCCCATATTAATCAGTTGTGCAAAAGCTTGATCGTTTCGATTCGAAAAATGTACTTACTAAGACCTTTAGTTCCTTTTGATGTACTTAAAATTTACTATTTTGCAATGGTCGAGTCTAAAATTAAATATGGCATTGTATCGTGGGGCGGTGTTCAATGGCTGAAGAGCGGTGTTATAATTATAATTTTGTCGTCAAATAATTGAAATTTCATTGTAAACAGAACAAAGTGATAATTATAATTTTGTTATCAAATAATTGACACTTCTTCGTAAATGTCAGACCTAAGTCGGATTCTAATAATTAATTTGTAAGTAGAATTCGAATTGTGCGTCACCTCTCAAAATTTAAATAAAGGTCAAATTTTTCGGACACAAAATGTTCAATACATCAACATGAGATGTCGTTCAGCGCATAGTTCGAATTGTACGAAAAAATTCGGCAAAGGTTTTCCTTCTTAAAAAAATTATTTTTAATTGCTTTTGTGAAGTCGTGGCGAAACGTCAAAAAATAAATAAAAGGTTAAAATAAATTAAAATGTTAAAACTTGTTCATTAAAACTAAAAGGTGAACAATGGTTTTTTATTAATTTATTCAACTTGGGAAAATAAGTGCAGCTCAATAACGCAGCACCCCAACAGGCGGAATATACTTTGAAAATCTCAGATCACTTTTTATTTGCCAAAAACATGCAGTTCGATTACTTCATCGTAAGTCACGATTGTCACCGTCACTTCCTCTTTTCCGGATCTCAAATATTCTACCAGTACGGTATATTTGTATCTATAAGGTACTAAGCATTTTCTTCCGGCGTTGTGGTAATTTAAATGTCAAACTACTGAGTTATAAGCTCCGAAAAAATTGTCTTGCCATCCCAAAACCATTTAAAGAACATTTCAGAGGATCGTATACTTAAATTGCACCAAAAATTCTCAATGGCATGCCTGAGCAAATTTCGTTATCAAACAACTATAAAGAATTTTTAAGAGCTACTAAGTTTTGGTTGCTAGGTCTTGAGTATCAAAATGCTGAAGCACTCATTAGGGGAATATGATGAGTGGGTGTTTTTCCGCACGTTTGTATAGCCATTGTCTCTTTGCATTCAATATTTATATAATTGTTATTTTTATTTAAATTTTGTTTTTTTTTGTTTGTTTATTACTTAGTATTAATTAATTAATTAATTTATTTTATTTATTTATTTATTTCTCATAACCTTACAAATACAAATTTATGAAATAATTAAACTAATAATACAAAAGTGAAGGTTAAGAAGATAGGTTATTCTTTGCCAAAAGGCAGTGGCGAATAACCTTTACACTAAATTATCAGTTAATATCAAATAAAATATAAACTATTAAAAAAACACAAAATATAAATTTAATTTTATTTTAAAAACATAAAGCCAATATCTTTATTTTCAAACAACCAATCCTTAATTAAATTCCTAATTTTTCTATTTTGTAACTGTGCGCGTAATAGTTGAGGCAAGCGATTAAAAAATGTGGGGGCCGAAACTAAGAAGTAAAGTAATTTAGTTAGTTATGTAAACAACTGTAAAGGTACCTGCTAGTAAAAAATTACTCCCGATACTGCTTTAATTAACAAAGGGAATAATTTATTCATCTTATTGGATTATATAAAATAGTTTTTTTTTTACTTGTAAAACATGTCTAAATTCTGTGCCAATGTAAGATTGATTGATAAAAAAAAAAAAAAAAATTCATTATTCCAAATTTTTCCTAATACAAATCTTATTTAACAGGCTATGTTTATTTAGTTACCTGATTAATAAAGAACAATCCTATGGTTCGTTTAATTTTAAGTTTATTTTTTTATTATATACAATTATTTTCAATCCTTATTTATATAAAATTATAATTAATATTATTTTGTCTCTGCAGCCTTTTTAAATCAATTGTTTATAATATAGCTAATTTACAGCCCTTCCAACACTTTTGCATTCAGAAAAATAGAGACAGAAGAACTGCATGTAGTAAATAAATAAATAAAAAAAAATTTGACAAACTTATGTTCTGAATTCGGTAGCCGTTCTCAAATTTTCTTTCAATCTCATGCTATAAGCAACAGTTCAAAAATCGTGCTTTTACTAAAATTAATATGCAATTTTAATTATTTAATAGAAAATTTAAATTTCTTCATAAATTATTTAACGCTTGCTGTCAATTTTTTAACGCTTGCTGTAATACGTTTCACTCATTTCCCATGGAAAAGTCTCGCATAAGCAAAAGACACCTCGAACACATTTAGTTCATAGATAAGTAAGAAAACTTCTCCTAATTTTCCGCGCTGTCTCCTTTAAATCTTGTACACCATTCTAACTTTATCGAATACCAAATTTCGAAATTTTATCGACCATTAGTGGTAAGTAATAAGTATCTGAAACAACCATTTTATTCAAGAGCGTATTAACAAAACAGCAAAACGATAAAATCCGGAACCAAATATACAATATTTTCTGTTTTAAAGTTGAAGAGTTTTTAATTGAAATCACTTCACAAATCGAATGATGAAAATTTAATGATTTTTTACTACAAACAAACAACAACGTTGCTACTACATTGTATAGCAAAAACATATAAAAATTTACACAAATAAAAAATAAAAATAAAAAATCAGAAATTTGTTCTGCTGGTTTTTCTGATTTTTATTACAATAAACTTTATTATTATTGTCCAAAAAAACAACAACAATAACAAAAAATTTACAGAACTCGAATATAAAAACCATGACAAATAATAAAATTCAATGAGGACACAACTTTGGAACATAAAATCTCGACAAAAAGCAATTCAGTTGATTTCTGTGTGTTTCATATAGACTGAATCTCTATGCTTTGCTCCCTATCCACACAAACATTAATTACATGTAATTAAAAGCGAAATGTTTTAATTATGATATTCGCATTTAAATTGGTTGCCAAATAGATTGTATACGACGATGAGGGATGATGGTACACTATTTACGGCACTTACTTACCACTTTGATTAATTTATTGTCGCGACTTCCGGATATTACAATTAATATACTTTATATATTATAGCGGTTACTATCCTCTTTAAAATGAATATATTTTCATGTGTAAATCCTTTCCGTAGATTCTCATACGAGAATATACAAAGAAGAATCTGATTTATTGTCTTTTCTTTTAATTATATGCAAATTTATTTAAATTTTGTGACAAAACGAATATAGAGACGAACAAAAAATTGTTAAAAAGATTTAATTTTCTTTTATTTTGTCTGATTACATTAAAAGTCTTTCGAAGATTTTCATTTTTACAGTAGAAATTTTTTCCCCATTTTATGCCATGTAAAAAACTCTTTCGTCTTCTTGGCAAACTTTTTGCTGTATTGGAGATAAAAAAAAAAACACTGAAATTATTTTGTTTCCAGTTTTTTTTTTGTCTTCACTCTTTCGTTCGTTGCGATAGATAATATTATTTGGATGCTGTCTACCATGCCATGTAAGACATAACATCATATATTGAAGACATGTTCTTTGATACACGTATAATATATTCATATACATACGTACATATGTATACTCATACTTGATTGTTTTCGAAAAGATGAAAAGTTTTTCAAAAATTTGTTAGTAACTTTTCTATTTTTTATCAGTTTATCAAAGTATTTGTAAGTAGTTCAATTTCAATAAATTGCGCAATTTTATAAATTTTATTTAATTCTTCAACAATATTATGTACTCTTTCAAAAATTGTTGCTGCTTCTTTAATCGGTTTTCATTGTTTATAACTCGAACCCAGGCATTTTGAGCTCAATTGAAAATTATACAATATAATTAATTTCTTGTTCCAGACATTAAAGAAACATATTGAGTAATTTGTTTACTGAATTATTATTTTATTTTATTCGATTTCCTGAATCTTCCAAAACTGTAAATTGATCTGCCTCGGGTAAGTTAATGAATTTCAAAATTATAGTTTTTTTAAAACGGAATTTTCAAAAAATGGAATGGAATTTTTCGTTACCCAGCAAATTCATAAAATCATTAGCTCTAAAGAGGCTATTCCTTTAGCATAATTATTAGTGACTTACAACATATTGTATTATAATATTTAAGAACAATTCAACACATTTTTTTTTACAATTTAATTTTATTATTTACATTAATAGTTCTGTTCTTTTTTTAACGACTCAGTGGTAGCCAATGTATTTGTCTGAGAATAATGCGAGGGGTCGGGTTTAAAGGTGACCTTGCTGGCAACCGGAAAGTAAATCTTTAACGCTAGTGCCTAAAACTGTGCTGTTGTTATTATTTGTTGAAGGCAACAAGACATCGGAATTTTCCATATAACAGGGCTTTAGACTTTCAATAGAGATTTTTTTATCAAAAAATTTCTCAACAATTAAGAAATATTATTACAACCATTTTAATTTAAATAATCATCAATAGATGGTTAAAGCCTTTTTATTTTATAAACATAAAACTTACTAATTATTATTAATTGAGCTACCGAAACCACTTTAACATTTATGAGGTTCTAAATCCTAACAACTGTTAATTCATTTCAATTGAATGTCAAATGATTTAATGTTGTGTCACAGAAAATGGTTATAACCATTTTCAGTGGTTGTGTAAAAAATGTCAGTTCATTGGCTGTGCAAATTAATTAATTGATTATTTTAGATTGCAAAGATTTTATGGAATTTTTAAAATCATAAACTAACAAGTTAATAAGATAAGTATTTAAAATATTTGAAGAATATAGTGTTTAAACTAATAAATTTTATATTATTTCAGGAATATATATGACAACAAATACAAATAATGAAGTTCAAGTTCAAGGCTAAGTTATTAACTAAGTGTTTTTGTTGTGATTGATTCAACTAGTTACTTATAACTCGATATTGTTTCACAAACAAAAATCCTATATAATTTGGCCTGCAACAAATTATTAAATATTTGGCCTACGGCTTCGATTAATCTAGCTCTCAAAATTTTTGAAGAAAAGAGGACTATTGTCAAAGGATAACCTAAAAATTATATATTGCTGCGTCTTCATTGGCTTATTAAGATGTTTGGATTGAGAATTGGATTAATTAATTTTTTTATCCTACAGATTGTTTCAGACTTTTGTAAATATTTGAATCTTTAAATATAAATTTCATTTTGAAGTTATAAGTACTTGAGTTTGGTTACAAATATTAACATAACACAAACTATTGAGAATAAAGCTGCTTGATTTTTATTGTTATGCGGGAATATCTATGATACAATTTTAAAATTCGTGCAGATTATGATTTTAAGGCTTGTAAGATATAGTGATTAAATTGCTGTCCTTGCCATTTACATAGATGCCTATATTAATTTATTTTTAGGGTATTAGGGGCTGATTTTTAAATGAATAACTAATATTGAAGTAAATTAGGATTTGGGTTTCATTAAATGGGAAACCAGTTATTTATTAACCAGAAACAACCCAGTTAGTTATTAGCTAGTATGTCGTAATAAAATAATCGATTAATTTGTTGTAGCTTAGAAATACCAGTAGTTGCCACCAATGAAGCGTAGTTTAGAAATGTAAACTGATAAATAATTTTAATTTGTTTCAGAATCTAACATAGTTCCAGAGGTAATTTAATTTAATCCTGATTTTAAAAGTAAAGTTATAACCTTACTCAGCTTACTCGGAACAACAAGCAGTTAACAATCATATAGTCTATAAATTATGTTATCTTGTGCTAACTAATTCACTATATTTATTACTAAGCAATTTTCTGCAATAATCCAAATAAATATACCAGTTTATTGACTGCAAAGGTTCAGCCACCGGTTCAAGCCTCTAATACTAACCTTCCTTTCCTATCCGTTGGTACGATGGACCCGGTATATTCCGGGAATCTTACTTAGGCTTAGTCATACACCTGTGTCAATCAAGGATTCCAGAACATTGCTGCGATGTTGGTTAACTGAGAGGTTGGAGTGGAAATTGGATCTTAAGGAAATTTGTTAAACTACAGATTGTTTCAGATTTTTAAATATTTAAAATTAAATTTTAAATTTTAAGTTAATAGTTGAGTTCGGTTATGAGGGAGGGGAGTCATTTCTCAGTTGTCATTGAACCAGAATTCGGGTGCCGGTCGATATTTTTTTTATTAACTTTTAAATGAAATACAATTTTATAATTTACATTTTATTGATTGATTATAAGGTCTTTAACATTATGTCAAGTGGCCGTCTCTAGCCGTAGCGCTAAGGGGAGCTATTTTAAGCACATTTTTCATAACATCTTCGCAGACTTCTGGTTCAGCAGTTTCGTTTCGAATGTTGTCCTTGTGGTTGGTTTATTGGTTGCTTCTAGTACTCCATAGGAAGACATCGGCAGGGGTCAAATCAGACGATTGTGGGGGCAGGTCGATATCACCAAAGAAATATGGACGAATGATGCCGATGGCCCAAATAGCGCACCATACAGTTACACTACGTGCTTCGTCGCTCATAATGATTTATAGCCAAAAAAGAATGGTTGTTTGTAAAACTCGAGCACTCCAATCTCGCCGCCGTTCATGGTCAGTTTCCTACAACTATTGTGTGATTTCAATTGTTTACGGGGAAAAACACAAATCTTTTTTGAGAATTTTTAGGAAACATGATGGAAATATTCCCAATTCTTATGCACGGCGTTGATGAGAGGTACCGGACATTCAGAAACACTCTGCCTCACGGCATCAATCTTTTCTTATTTAATTGTTGCCCAGTCTTTACTTTATCTCCCAGTCCATCCACATTCTCAAAATTATTCATTACACGCTGAATGGTTGACTTGCTCGGTGTTTTAATAATAAATGTTATAATGTTACGTATAATGTTTTAATAATTTCAACACGTTATTGCAGCGTTAGATCCTCCATAATAAATTGTTATCAACCACTCTCTACGACTGTTAAATGCAAATTGACAAATGTCATCCAAACCAAAATGGCGGCCAAGCAAACTCGACCTAGAACATAAAAGGCACCCTGTATATCGAAAACGCTTAACAGTTAGATAAGCCTCTAACAACTCCTGATCATATGTAAATCCTAATATGCTCTCCATTTCTAACGTTGCAAACACGGAATTGTTGAGGCTGATTACAAGGCCGTGTTCCGATAATCTTTATAAAAGGCTGTCAATACGTCGTCTACATAGGCAAAACAAAAATCCGACTACAATAACACCGAATGCATTAATCGCTGAAACGATTGTACAGTCATTTAGATGAACTCAAACAACCTAAAAGGTTTAGATATAGCAGTTTTGGGCATGCAGCTTGCCCCAATAGGTAACTGGTGACACGCATGAACAAAACAGAAGATCGAAAACTCTTTGGCTTCGGCTCGATCAGGCAATATATAGCACAATGTACAATACTATATGGGATAGCCATCAATGGTTAAGTCTCTATTCAAATAAGTCTACTTTAATAATAAGAAACGAAATCGTAAGTTACAGGGATAACATTTCCATTTGTACCTTTACTTTACATTAGCACCGGCCCGTAATGGACTAACTTAACCTCGATCATCGACTGCACAAATCAATTCATCACTCTTCTAGTATATAGTATACCACAAGAAAACAAATAAAATCCCTTCACATAGCCAGTAAGAATAGAAGAAACCAATCTACTTCAACACTAACACTAAACTAAATAATTATATGATCTTCATTTTATTTTTTATTTATTTATTTTATTTTTATTTTATTCATCCAACCATTAATTACATAACATTAAATTACAAAAAAAAAATCAGTACACTATTTTTAAAAAACTAAAATATATAATACAATAGTAAAGTAAGTAAGGAGAAATTATTGACAAAATAACTTAAAAAGTACTGATAATGTTAAATTAAAATGGATGGAGTTAGGTAGCTCCCGTGATCATAAACGATCAGTATTGGAAACGCCCTATCATAAACTTAGATAATAGTTAATATTTGTTGTTGGGTACAATAAATAAAAGAAGGGAAAAAATAAATTTACGAAATAGCTAACATATTCAATTTAGCGTCATTCATCAAACTAAAACTGTAAACAAAGATTCAATGCCAGTAATAATAACTTATTAAAAATTACTGGTGCTGCTGATAGATAAAATTTTCTGAAATGTTCTTTCTTGAGAATGGGATATTCACAATTATTCAAAGTCCTTAAATTATATCTCGTAATTTTTACTCTACGATTACCACTACAAAGAAAGAAAATTTTTAATACCTTGAAAACATATAAATATCTTAACGGTAAAATCTGTAGTGAATTAAATAAAGGCAAAGCAGATGTTATACGCGGTTTCTTTAAAATTATACGAACGGATGAGTTTTATCAGAGATCAGCTGATACTTATATACTGATCTCTGGTTTTACAAAACTAGCAGCGGTTGAAGAGATAACGAATAAACACCAGCCCAAATAATTATTGCATATTGTAGCTTAGGCTGAATTAGGCTGTAGTAAAATTGTAATTATACAACTGACACAGAACAACGCATGCGAAGAATATATAATTTTCTATTACAAGCGTAAATGTAATGTTGAAGATTTTCAATATGTTCTTTAAAACCAAGTGTTATATCTAACGTAACTCCTAAATATTTAAAGTTTTCGACAATTTCAATGTTGCAACATTCATTAGAGCAACTGGATAATTCAGCTGAGACATTGTTAGTTTTATAGTATTTGGTAGAACGGTAAATAATTTCAAAATTTACCTTTGAACATACTGTTAAAGTTAGCCGAAAGTGAAAAGTCGACAATGCAGAGTGTGTTAGTCCAGCCGAAAGTTTAAAAAAAAAATGGTAATGCAGCTTGTCTAATCCTAGCCTAAAGTAAAAAAGTCGATAATGCAGAATATGATATTAACATTCCAGCCGAAAATAAAAAATTTAGTAGTTATCAGTCGAAAGTAAATAGGATACGTGGATTTAAATAAAAAATTTTGTAAATAAATTTACGTGTAAAACTTTGCTTCGTAGAAAATATCGGAAAATCAGAAGAATATACAAAATTGGAATAAAATCAGCCTCTAGAGTATATATCTGAAGTTGAATCGTTTTTATGTGATTGGCAATGAAAAATCGAAAGAAAAAATTCTGTTCAAGTTTCAAGTTTCGAGCTATCGAATGAAAAAATTCAGTTCAAGTTTCCCGTGGGAAATCTCGGATAATTCGATTTTCCAAAAATTATTAGAAAATTTGTATAAAATCAGCCTCTAGAGTGTTATGCCTGGAGATGGATTGCATTGATGTGATTTGTCAATAGCTTCGCAAGAAGAAAATTCATTTAAATTCACGAAATTTAATTGCGGTTTAAAACGTTATAAAAATCTATTAAAATTAACGGAATTTTTTGAATACGGACAGTAATCTGTTAAATTAATTGTGTAAGGATCATTTCATGTTTCTAGTTGGATTTCATTTAAGTTTCAGTTGTTTGTATTTTTAATTTTTCGTTGTATTTATTTTTATTTTTTTATTTTTTTTTTTTTGCTTTTTTATTTTTTTTTTATTTTTTATTTAAATATAAGTTTTTTACACATATTGACATAGTGGGCAATAAAATGGTTTTGATAAATCGAATTCATTAATATCAATCCCAACTTCAACATCGTGTGTATATCTTTGGCATTTTGAACATCTAATGGAGTTACCACTTAGATTAATATTCTCACCACACATTAGACATAAATCTTGCATATACACGCTATTCTTTAAAATATCTCTTTGTATTTGTTTTCTTTTCTGTGGAATATTAATATTATTGTGTTTTGGAATGCGTTTGTTTTTCATAAATTGTTCCGCATGGGTCATCATGTATATCCCACAATCATTAAGTCCCTCTTGTTTATAGCAAACAGGAAAGAAAATTGGTTTTAAATTATTGGGGAAGTAATTAGTTTTGTTTAACTTTTTATATTGGCTAATGAATCTTAGTAAATTATTAAAACATTTATTGTAATATAACTTTGCACTTTGTTTTAGATCATTGTCTAGTTTTATAGAGTCGTTTACAATAAATTGCCTTTTATTACAATTTACGATTACCAAAAACAAATGTCTTTTCTTTTCATCGAAAACTGGCATCAACAAAAAAGATTTTTTTAAATTGAAAGATTTGGCTATTTTTGTCGCTCTACGTCAATTTTTTGCTGAGATATCCGACTTTGAATGAAAAACGAAAGACTCCTTTTATCTTTAATCATCGATATCTCAGCAACCAATTATAGCACAGTAAATTTTAGGGCGTTTTTAAAAACTGAATTGAAAACATGAATACATTTCCCAAAAGACCCTTTTATGATTTTATGAGATTTTTTTTTCACCCTCAACACTAATTTGAAAAAGTACAAAAATATTACTTTTTATGGTTTTTTACAAATATTGATGAAAAGTCCAATGTTGCCAGGTTTTTTTTACAGCTTAATGTACCCTAAGAGTTCTAAACATTTTCAAATTGTTATCCATCCAACCGTTTTCTCGAGTCGATTGATCGTAGTTTTACAAAATTTCGAAACAATTAAAGGATTAAAAGAATTTTGCTGACGGGACAGATTTTATTCACTCATTTTTAATTTCGGCTGGAAACTTAATACTTTTCTCCAAGCTTTACAAGGGAAAGTTGAACTGAATTTTTTTCCTGAGATAGCTATTAACAAGTCACAACAGCAAAATACATCTCCAGAGATAACACTCTAGAGGCTGATTTTATATAAATTTTCTAATGATTTTTGGAAAATCGAATTTTCCGAGATTTCCCAGGGGAAACTGCAACTGAATTTTTTTCCTGCGATAGCTATTGACAAATCACGTCAATGCAATTTATTTCCAGACATAACACTCTAGAGTCTGATTTTATTCAGCCATTTTTTACTTTCGGCTGGAAACTTCATTGAATATTCCCAGATTTCCCACGGGAAACTTGAACTGAATTTTTTTCCTGCGATAGCTATTGACTAGAGATGTGCGGGTAGTAACTATTCGTTATTTAATACTTGTTACTTTTAACTACCCGAAGTAAAGATTCGTTCGGTTAAAAAATATTCATTACTTTATACCTACTAAAATGAAAACAAAAAACAAAACAAAAATTAGTTCGTTTCATTGAGTTGAATCCAACGTAGATAATCTAGTTCTGTCTTTTTTTCTCCTTACGTTTGTGTTTTTACATACAAACAATGAAAAAACATTTTTTTGTTTATAGTAGTGATTACTTTGTAACGAATAAAAAGTAACGAGTGTTACGTCAAAAGTAACGAGTACCAGTGATTACCTAAAAGTAACGAAACTGCACATCTCTACTATTGACAAATCACATCAATGCAATCCATCTCCAGACATAACACTCTAGAGGCTGATTTTATACAAATTTTTTAATAATTTTTGGAAAATCGAATTTTCCGAGATTTCCCACGGAAACTTGAACTGAATTTTTTTCCTGCGATAGCTATTTACAATCACATCAATGCAATTCATCTCCAGACATAACACTCTCGAGGCTGATTTTATACAAATTTTCTAATAATTTTTGGAAAATCGAATTTTCCGAGATTTCCCACGGGAAACTTGAACTGAATTTTTTTCCTGCGATAGCTATTGACAAGTCACATCAATGCAATCCATCTCCAGACATAACACTCTAGAGGCTACTTTATTTTCGGCTGGAATGTCAATAACATAATCTGCATTATCGACTTTTCACTTTCGGCTAACTTTAACAGGGTCCTTTGAACAGTCCACCTTCTCGTTCCTTCTGCAATATACCGATGTAGTTTTTTAATGCCACAATTGGTTTAAAGTTTACAGATATTTTTTTGTGGTAACAGAACCAAAAAAAACAACGAGCGAGTTCACCCTCTACTCGCAAAAGATTTATGTGAAAACATTTATTTGTAAATATTTATTGAATCATTTCAAGCTATTTCGATGAGGTTCAGAAAGCCCTGCATAAACATATTTAAACTACGTTACATTTTTGGTTCAAAAAGTCAATAAGTTATTCTTTTTCCGATTTGAAGGTAGAACCTTTCTGACATTAATTGAGCATAAGCAAAGTACAGTTCTTTTAAGTTAGTCACTTAAACCTGCCATGTACGTTTTAAAATATAACATTACTCATACACACGCCAATCTTGTTTAAGATTCCATAGCAGTGAATGGTCACGACAAACTCGCTGAACAATGCAATATCGCATCGCTTTGTCACTGATCAGTTTAAAATAAATTAAATAGAGTGATTCTATTTGGGCGCTATGTTGACCGTAAAATCAAAGCAATTGGAAAGACTGAGCTGACTTGAAGTTAGAAGAAGACAGAAAAAAATAATCCATCGGAGTGACAAAGACAAAGTATTTTGTTATTGTTTTTTTATAGCAAATTTTATGGATACATTTTGACAGGAAACAAAAACATAACCAAGAATTAATAAAAAAATTAAGAATTAGTGTTAATTCGATTATTTTCACGATTTAAAATAATCTAAAAATTAATTATTATTAATACTCATATCAGAATTATTTTTTCGAATATTTTCGATCACGCATACACGTTTGCGGTTTTCCTGTTGCAACAAAAAACAGATTCGGAGCGAAAACCAAGTGACAGCAGCTGTCATTCGTCGCTCGGTAAAATTTTTCGGGCGATTACTAACACTATTACATTTATATGTCATCAAAACGCTATTTAAACGTCAAATCAAATACGACGAAAAATACATTTTTATAAGCGATAAAATATTTAATAAATTACAAACTACTTAAAGAAAAATTGTTTTATTTGTTGTGAGAATATAAAATTATTTCTTATTTATAATACATTTATGTATTATACGAGTATGTAGTGGTCGACAAAAATTGTAGTTGCGGAATTTGAATGTGATCATTTTAGGTACATGTTCGAAAAAACCATCATTATGTATCGGCAATATTTAAATGTGTGGTAAAATTTTGAAAAGAAAGCCAAAACTACATCCCCAAACTCTTCAAAATTTAGACACGTTAACGACTCCTACCTCTAAAGAATACCGTGAGACTTGAGACGATTCACGCTCGAACCTGAATGGTATGGTTGATTGCTATGACAATGGTTCAAGTGTTGAAATTGAAATTTAACTGTTCCCTTATTAAGACAAATCAACTTTACAAATCGGAATGCGGGCAGTCCATACGGATCACTTGCATCTCGAAGCATCCTTAAATTAGCGCGGTGATTGATTCTATAAATAAAATATGTTTAAGTCATGTATATAAATAAATTATCGAAGCATTTCCAAATCTGGTGCGCTTTTCATTTTGTTCTCCGGTATACCGATATTTTTTAATTTTTTTGAAGGACAATTTACCCATAAAAATTCTGAATAGTATCTAATTTATTACTTTTATTTTACGTCGAAATAAGATAACATAACCTGATAAAATTTTGTTTGACTGGAATACCAAAACACATTTTAAATGATTACATTGTAAAAACTCGAATTTCTGGAACAGTAGAGATAAAAGATTCGATATTATTATACATATTGTAGAGGCTATGTAGAATGGTAGAATACTCCAAACTAAAGTGAAATGTACGTTCACGAGACAATTGCGTCTACTAAAACTTACCCGAAGAGCTGTTAGAGCTCTGTGTGCTCCACATGTCTGTTTAAACATCTCTACAACCGCTGAATCTGTAAAAACCCCACCCACCCCTACAATTTACCCCTAAATTTGAGACCTTTTTTTTTTAATTAAAGGTACAACTAAAAATCAAACTTTATTACAGAAAATCTTAATCATCAAACATTCTAGCTGCGTTAATGTTTAACCCTAAAGATAAACAAAATAATAGCAACGCAATCCTAAAAAAAAAAAAAAAATCGAAACATAGTTATGAGCTAAAAATTTGAATTTCACCATAATTTTCACAATCATCATCCATCCACCCTTTGTTAACATCATACCCAATACAATAGACGAAACTCGCTGCAACCAAAAAACAATCAATCCAACCTTCTAACACTAGACACTCGGTACACGAAATGCCATACATTATTTTTACAACAATAGGATCTTGAAATTAAATTAATTCTTCACCGTCATCGGCATAATGAACAGGGAGTTTTTTTTTTTGGATTTTCCGCGAAAAATTCCTTTTCTAATAAAAACATCTTAAACATAATGACAATATTATACGTAGTGTATGTATGTTTTTACGAATTGTGTTTTCAGTGCGATAATTTTTCCCGCAAAAGAAAATCTATTTAGAAGAAAAATGGTTTGGTAATGGTCTTATAATATCAATATTTATTGTTGTGCGGTTGTTGTGATGTTTACTTAATTACAATTTTCTTTCGTTCTTTTTTGTTCTGTTTTCCAAAGTTTCGTTCGTTGGCAAAATATGATGATGAATGAGATTTTCTTCTTCGCCATCTTATTATTATTCGTTTTTTTTTTCGAAACGAGTGAAAATTAAAATAATTAAATTTATAACCATCATCATCGTCTTATAATATTTACACGTAAATAAAGTCTGGTGTAGTGTTGATCAAGACGAATCGGGCGATGGTGATATGATGATGGTGGCTGACATTCTTTTAAAAGTTAGTTTTAAAATCATTTTGAGGAGTGGGAATTGAAAATATAATTAATCAATATATTTTCTCCTCATACTAAGCAATGCACTTTGAACTTTTGTAAGTCAGGTTTGAGGGTTTAAAAATACATTAATTCAAACGAATCCTCGATAGACTTTTTGTTTCTTAGATCTAAGTAAATTGTTCTAATCTAAGCTATACATCACATGAATTATATTGGATGCTAAGTATTAAGTTATTGTTAGACTGCTGTTAATATTTCAAGTTACTTACACAATCGCGTATATAATTGCACTGCGCTTATAAAACCATAATATAAGTGAATCACCATATTTAAAGCTTTTTGTTATAAGAACCGATATTTCAAAATAATATTAACATCTATACAACTTTTCTATACGGGTGATTTCATGTTTTCAGTACACTACAAATTTCCTACATAAAAGTTTAAACAGACGAATAAAACAAGTAAATAAAACAAACAAGAAAATTTAACAAAAAGCTTAAAATAAATAAATAAATGAACAGGTGCAGTAAACAATCTGAAATTAAATTAGAAAATAAATAATTTTGTTGTTGTTGTTTGTTGCTTTAAGACATCCCAAAAATATGACTGTTCATTAAACGGATAAGTCTATATTGGAAAAGTTTTGTATGGGTACGTTTGTTGCTTTTCTATTTTTTATTTTTTTTACTCGTCTATATCGCTTTTTCCTTTCCATGGCGAGCTAAAGCACTTTTATTGTTCTTGTTGTTATTATTGCTATTGTTATCGTTATTATGTTTTCTTTTATTGGCCCTACCAATTCTTTTGCGGAGATAATAATCGTTACTTTAATAGAAAAATCCGATCTTACGTTGCTTTTGAAATTTTTGAGTTTTAGAATAAAAAAATTCCAATTACGGTTTAACAACTTTAAAAGCAAAAATTGTGATTTGTAGATATTATCATTGCTAGAATGCTATTTAAAAATATTGTTATCGTTTTGTCATTCGTGGGTGGTCTACTTTCGGGATTGTTTTTTTTTTTTTAATTTGTGTTCTTGTTGTTTGAAAGAGACTAATCACTGCACTACTTGTAAAATATACGATCTGTTGAAACAGAGCAACATTTGCTTGCTAAAACTTTTTTAAATTTCCTTTTTATTTTGTTTCTGGGCCCGTATTCTTTTTAGTATAAAACTGAAATGACATAATTTACTAGAAACTGATAACTTTTCCTGGTAAATTTCGAGAATTCGGACCTTGGTTGGTGAATTTCAATTTAGATTTGATTGTTTAAATTTCGGAAATTTGCCAACAGTTTGTAAAATAAAAGAATTATTAAAAGCAATTGACGATATACAGTTCGTCGTTGGGTAGTTTTTACGTCTTATGTTACTCAGTTGTTTTTAAAACTATTTGATTTCGTCAAACACAAAAAATTTTAAAATGGATTCTTGAACAAAAAAGGCGAGTAAATATTGCGGTACCCAATTTTAAGTGGAACAATTCTTGTCCTTTTTTTTCAATCGGGCTCAGAGCTCAAAATATTTCTTATTATTTTTCAGGTCGTTTGGACCACGTTTAGGGGTCGCTCAAATTCGATTTTTTTTTTCAAAAAACACTGAAAAGACCTTTAGTGACGTTTAATCCTCCCTTTTCCATCAGTTGGGCAAAGTAATGCCCCTGTAATATTTGCAAAATATTTTTGAGTATAACCGATCCACTGAAACAATATAAAAGGTTGATGCCATAGTAGCAAATTAGTTTCTGAGCTGTTTCTTGCAAAAATTGAAACTTGTGAGTTCCAGCGAATTTCTAAAATAGTACTATCCTTTTTTTCTAAATTCTTCTTCACTATTTGTGCAAAGAAAAATGAAACAAATGGGTCACAGCATTTCAACATTACTAAAAAATTAACAATTTTATATTCTTAAACCGAACATATCGGTTTTATTGTACGTGCACTTATTTAGTGCATTTTGGCGGAGGTAAGCAAAGTGCAATTAGACACTTGTACTCATATTTTATGTGTAAAACGAACTGCGAACATCTGTCTTAATATTTTTTTTTCGCCGTTTTGTCCGGTGCGTGAGTTGAGTGCTCGACGTTGCAGTATATTGGATCTTTACGTTCATTCAATAACAATAATTGTTAAATTTCAGTTGTCGATTCTCTTTTGATTCATATTAACGTACGGAATTTTTATTTTTTATTTTGTTATGAGAATTGTATACAGATGTTTGCATGATATTTGTGTATGCATCTACGAGGCGGGCAATCAACAATTCAATTTTGGTTTATATGTATGTGGCACATCAACCGAAGGCATATAAATTGTTACTTCGCGTCAGCGTTGCCATATCGATAGTTTTGCCTGTAAATCGCAGTTTTTAATTACACAATATGTTAGACAGTTTTCCAGTTTTTTTTGTAAAAAAAATCCAGTTGTTTTGTTAAAATCCCAGTTTTGTCAAAACTTTACATTATTTTCCATTTTAGTTTATTATTTTTTTGTTTTCTGCTGTAATTTTGTTCATTGGTGTCGTTTTTCGTTATTAGAAATGAAATTTAGTTCGGATATGGAATGTTAATGTTCGTAGGACAATTGCTCATATTTTCGGTATCATCAACTAACAATTTCGTCGCATCACGTCGAAAGGGTAGCTGTCAAAAAATATTTTATTATGCGTTTGTTTGTTTGTTTGTTTGTCTTTTAAATTTGCTCAGGTCAGATCTTTCAATCCATAAGACCAGTGAGTTGAGAACAGCCCAAAATTTCCAGAGACCACTCAGGGGAGGTTCTGGAGGGTTGAATGAAGTGTACATAAATTAATTAGATTTATAAATTAAATAAGATAAAACATAATTATATAAAACAAAGTTTAATGATTAAATTAGATTAAATTAAAGTTATTAAATAAAAATATTAGAGAGAAAATAAAGGATACATAAAAATAAAAGAATTGAAATTAAAAATAAGTTTATGATTCATATTTTTTTTTTTTTTTAATTTTTAATTTAATTTTTTTTTTTTTTTTTTTCTTTTTTGATTTTGATTTTAATTTTTTTTTTTTTTTTTTTTAAAAAAGTGTTTATATTAAATTAAACAAAGTTCATAAATCTTAATATTATAATAAAATGAAATAAAATGAAATGATTCTAAAAGAAAGATCATTGTGTGAAAAAAGTCAATAAAAAAGTGTAGTCTTAATTCATAGTTTATAATTTATTCCATCCACAAAATCACACAATATTTTATACTCTTCCATTCTTTGATCCTTTAAGATGTCTAATAAGGATTTTCTGTATAAAAGAGGGTAGTTATTTCTTATATTGTTATATATAACACAATCGTTAATAATATGTTCGTTATCTTCTACGGTGTTGCAAATCTCACAATTAGATGTAGATTCAAGTCCCAAAAGGAATTTAAATTTCTTGTTAACTGTATGACCAGAGATTAATCTGTAAATTAACCTGGTTTGACAAGATGTAAAGTTGGAGTCTTTGAATAGGAAATATGATCTTGGAGAAGGACAAATTTGTTTATAAAAGTGGCCGGATGAATTACACATTAATGTGTAGTTTTCCTTCCACTTATTATTTATGGACCTGGAGATATCGTTAAATAGGTCTGTGAGGGTAGGTTCATTATTAAGAAAGTGAGTAGGTGAAAAAACTGCTTTTTTTGCTAAACTATCTGCTATAGTATTTCCTTTTAAGCCACAGTGACCCGGGAACCAATGAATGACAAAATTTTTAATTTGGTTATGGCCGATAGTATCAATAATTTGGTTTTCATAGTGTCTATTTGTATAGTGTAATAGAGCTGTTTTTAATGAGATACAAGAACTTTGAGAGTCAGTAATAATGATGATATTTTTGTTTTTGATGATTAGAGATATGGTAATTCCAATTTTAATAGCAATGGTTTCGATATTTTTAATATAAGTAGGGTTATTTAGTTGGATAGCAAAATTCCAATTTTTGTCCTCAACAAAAATTCCAATTCCTGGTTTATTGTTAATTATGGAGCCATCTGTGTAAATTTTTGCGAAATTATAATATTTGTTAATTTCAGCCATGGATAAGGCATATTGTTCCGAATGGTTTATGAAATTTTTATTTGTAATTCCATCAATATTTGTTATAATGCTAAAATTAGAAGGAGAAGTTTTTTTAATATGAAAAGGTTTAATTTTGGAAAGAAAAGAATAGTTAGAATATAAGTCATTAAGTTTAGGAAGAGAACTATTGTTTTTAATGTCGTTACCGATTTTGGAATTATTATACAGATTTTTTGTAATGTAAATTAGTGATTTTTTAGTAAAATCTAGATCTGAGGTTGTTTCTAGGGATTCGGATAAAATAGCCGGAATCGGAGTGGTTCTTAAGAAGCCTAAACAAGCTCTCAGACAAGCATTTTTAATAGATTGACAGATATTAATATCTTTTTTATATTTAGTGTCTGTGAAAACATAAGTGTATTCAAGTTTTGATTTAACTATTGCTTTAAAAATATTGATCATTGTTTCGGGATTTACACCTCCATTAAAATGGGTGAGGGTTTTAAGTAAATTAATGGAATTGGAAATATTTGCTTTTAAGTTTGTGTAATGATTTGATAATGAAAGTCTATTTGTTAAAGTTGTACCCAGTATCTTAGTAGTTAATCTTTCTTCTATATTGATATTATTAATTTTTAAATTTAGAGATTTTGAATTATTTTTGTTAGTGAATAGTCTTAAAAAATGAGATTTATCAGTGTTAATTTGTAGTTTTAAAGATTGTAATTTATCAATTAATGAGAGTAAAGTAGAATTTGCTATTAATTGTAAATTATCATGGTTATCAGCAGAAATTACTATGCAAATATCATCGGCATATTGAAAAATTTGTGAATAGGGGTTATTGATGTCGTGTAAAGAAGTGGTATATACATATATTAAAAAGGGTAGGACTCAAACAGCTACCCTGAGGAATGCCTTTATTAGTGTAATGAATGGAAGCTTGATTGATATTTTGAATAGAAATAATTCTATTTGTGAGAAATTGAGAAATCCAATGAGTAATGTTATTAGGGAAATTGAAGTTTTTAAAAGTGTTTAATAAAATATTTTTATCTACATTATCAAAAGCTTTGGAAATATCAATGTTAATTAAAACAATTTTTTTTTTGTTTTTGTTTAAGGGAGTTGATGAAATTAAACATTTCTACAAAATAATCAGTGATACTTTTATTTTTCCTAAAACCAAAATTAAAATAGTTGAGAGTGTTATGGGAGAAATGGTCATTAATTCGTTTTAAAATGAGTTTATTGAAGATTTTTGAGAAAATTGGTAACAGGCAAATAGGACGGTAATTAATAATGTTTCGATCATCTTTCCCCTTTTTTAAAATGGCAATAATATAAGAAGTTTTCCATTTAGCTGGGTAAATTTGATTATGCCAGATGTTATTAAAATGGTTTGTAATAATGTTGATTAAGTCAGGATTAGTGGAAATTAACTGTTTAATGATTTTATATGAGATTTTATCATATCCTGGAGCAGTATTATTGGAGTTTTTAATAATGTCAAGAATTTCAGAGTTATTAAATTCCGCAGGATTAATAGGATTGAAATTATTAGAGAGATTAAAATGAGATTCAAAGGAGACAGGAAAATTATAATTTAAAAATTTATTTGCTAGTATAGGGTCTTCTAGAATTCTATAATTGGATTGTTTTTTATTTTTAATTTTATTGATATTGTTCCAGAGATCGGAATTGTTAGTTTTATGATTTATACTCATCAAAAAAATGTTCCAAGATTTTTTCTTTTCTCTTCTGATTGTTAATTTAAGTTTTGTACCGATTTTTTTAGTTCAATAGCGGTAAAAATATTTTTGTTTTGATTGTAAATTATTTGTTTGTGTTTTTTGATGGTCCATAGTCTCTGGATAAGGTCGTTCCACCAGGGTTTAGGTTTGAATGTATTTTTACTTGTGATGATAGAAGTGTTTTCAGAAATTAAATTTTCTAGATATTCTTCAACATTGCATTTATCATCAATATTATTTAGATCAAAATCTCTCAATACTTTTGACCAGTTTGTGATTTGTTTTTTTTGATAATAGTTTAGTTTATAGTCAATAAGTATTGGGAGATGATCACTTCCTAAATTGATGGGATCAATTTTCCATGAGAGTTTTCTGATTAAACTGGTTGAGCACAAAGTGATGTCTAATGCTGAAGAATTATTTCTGTAAAGATCTTGTCTAGTGTGAGATCCATCATTCAATAAAAAGACGTTATTAGCAGTGATTATATCTGCAATTTTATCGCCGACTCTGTCGTGAGTAGGGGGTAATGAACCATCCCAAAGACTATTATGAATATTTATGTCTCCCGCTATTAAACAGTTATCTAGATTTTGAGTGATGAGGTGTTCAAATTCATTAATGATTTCCTGCGGCCTAATAACCGAGTTATTATAAAAAGATAAGATATTAAAATCAATATTTTTAAATTTGATGTTAATTTTGAAAGCTTGAAAACGGGTGTAATGAAAATTTAAATTAATAGACTTCCAAGAAAGTTTTTTATGTATTAAAAAACCTACTCCGCCAAAACCATCTGGTCTGTCATCAGTAATGAGATTGTAATTATTAAAAATTAAATTACTATTTGGACTTGTCCATGTTTCGGATAAAATAACGATATCAATGTGATTGGATTGAATATAATGGTATAGTAAATCTTTGTTACTATTTAAACTACGAATATTAATTTGTAAAATTTTTAAAGACTGCATAATGAATGGATAAATGAAAAGAAAACGAAAATGGCAAGAAAAATTTATTTTTTAATAAGTGTATTTAGTTTAATTTTTAGAGAGTCTATGTTAGCCGGATTTTTCTTAAAGTCATCGGAATTATCTAAGAGTAATTTAACGTCATTAAAGATTGAATCTCTTTCACTTAGTTGACTTCTTAACTCTTTTACTAATTCATTTAAGATATTAATTTTCCTAGCTTCAAAATTCATTAAATTATTATTGGGCCAAGTTTGATTATTATTACTTATGTCGTTTTTGAAATCTATCGGTTTTGGAATATTTTGTTGACTACCATAAAGGTGGCTTTTAGATTCTCTATAACTTGACTTGTTAATTATCATGTGCTCTCTGATTTGTTTCTGTCTGAATCTTTCGTTACATTGGAAAAAATTAGTAGCATGGCCCGTTCCACAATATTTACAAGACACTATCTTGTCACAATCATGGTCGGCCTCTATAGTTTTAGCACATGTAATACATCTATTAATTTTTGATCTGCATCTAGTGGCTGTGTGACCGTAATTCAAGCATTTTTTGCAGAATAACGGGGTAGGAATAAAATAATCAACTTTTAATAAGATGTTGTCGTAAAGGGAGACATTGTGTGGAATAATTCCTGAATCGAAAGTGATTTTAACTGATTCGATATCTTCGGCTGTTTTGGTGGTATTATTCCATCTAGTCATCCTTTCTATTTTTGAGATATTATATTTTGATTTAATATTTTCTTTAATTTCATCAATTGAGAGTATAATAGGAATATTCCTAACAATACCGATTGAAGAAGTGAAATTTTTTGGTATGTATGTTGTATAATTATCAAATTTATGGAAAGCTTCGGATTTGACACAGTTATTTGCGTCTTCAAATTTGTTGAAAATAACTTTGGCCACATTTTTACTAACCATTGAGATATTTTTGACGTCATTGAACTTGTTAAATTTGATTGCTTTACCTAATAAAACTAAATTTAAATTCTCTTTACTCACGAAAACGGCAAATGGGCCGAGGTCTAATTTGTTATATAAATTGATTTTGGTTTCGGTGTTAAGCGTCATGTTTGAAATATTAGATTGATCCATTGAGTTGCAATAATTCCAGTTCAAATTTTATTATTGTGAATTTGATAACAATAATCCAGCACGGGCAGCAGTTCTCAATATTTGATGTGTTTAACAAAAAAATAAGTTGTTTCGTAATAAATTTATTTGCTTAATTATAGGTTGTTTCGCCTTTTTTATTTTTCCAAAATGGTGTTCGCTTTTTTAATAATTATTTTCTTCGCTATCTTTACTTGCTGAAGGTTGGGTTTGAACAGAACAGATTTATACAATTTATTTTCCAATTAATTTCTAGGTTGGTAATGGTTTATGGTTCATCAGTACATCTAATTTTCTGCAGATGTCGTAATAGTGATGAACCATAAACCGAACGTACTCATTTTTACGCATGTATAAATTAAATGGCATTTGTTATTGTAAACAAATATCCAGACGTCAAAATGATTGCGTTCGACATAAACAAATTGGTGAGTATTTTTATTTTCTTAACGATTTAACATTAAATAATTCACAACTAACTTAATCATTTCAGAATTCAATTGCTGTTAATGTGAATTAAGATAAGTATAGTTTTTAAGTGTACATTAAATTATTCTAATTTATAATTGTGTAATTCTAGGTTATGATATCGTATATACATCAAATTGAAAGCTAAGTATATAATTAATTCTTAATTCTAAATTCTTTTTTTTGTTTTTGCAGTTGCTGAGCTAAATAGTACGGCTGAGTTTTGATGATGTGAATAATTTTATTCATTCTCCCGGCCTTAAGGAGCTTGTCTCCTTAATAATTTTCATCGAATACAGGAATTGGAACAATTTTGTGCAATGGTCGCTTGAATGTACTGCTGGATGTTTTTTACAGTGACCACACGGACTTGCTGATCATCGCCAGGATGCACGTCGATTATTTTACCTAACGCCCATTTGCAAGGGGGTAGGTAATCTTCTTTGAGTACGACTATATCGCCTATCTTGATATTGCGCTTACTTTCTTGCCATTTGTGACGCTGCTGTAAATTGTTTAAGTATTCGACCCGAAACTTACGCCAGAACGATAATGTGCGCTGTTGAATGGCAGACCATAATTTAGATAAGCAAATACCTCTAGTTTCATCAAACGGCTCGGGTATTAATGTGAGTGTCGAGCCTATCAGAAAATGAGCCGGAGACAATACTTCAATATTGATGTCATCGGAAGATGTTACAGTAAGCGGTCGTGAATTAACTATTGCCTCTATGTTACACAGGAGGGTCGTCATTTCTTCGTAGGTTAAATTTATGCCGTGTGTTGCTTTGTTGAGATGCTTCTTCACAATTTTGACCGCAGATTCCCAAATACCGCCAAAATGTGGAGGTAACGGAGGGATGTAATGCCACTCAATAGAATTCGATGCTAAATAACTGCCAATTTCCCGTTGAAATTCAATTGACGTATTAAGTCGCTGGATGTCACTGGTGTATTTCCGAGCCAACACTGTTAACTCTCTCAATTTCCTGTCTGCCCCGACGAAATTGGACCCGTTGTCGCTGTAAATTTTGGCCGGTAAACCTCGTCTTGCTATAAATCGCCGTAACGCTGCTATAACCGCATCTGCCGTATAGTCCGACACAACCTCTAAATGAATAGCTTTCGTTGATAGGCATACAAATACAGCAATGTATCCCTTTAATGTTTTTGCACCTCGTCCTCGCCTGGTTAAAAGTGAAATGGCTCCCGTGAAATCAAGGCCTGTGTTGGTAAATGGCCTGACTGGTTGAACTCTGTATTCTGGTAGCTGACCCATGATTTGTTGCGGTGTCTTCCCATTGAATCTGGCACATATAACACACTCTCGTACCATTTTGTTCACTAAACTTCTACCCTTAATAATCCAAAATCTTTGCCTACAAAGAAAAAAAGTTAGCGAAGCCCCTGAATGGATATATTTTAAGTGTATGTGTCTTATGATTAATTGACTTAAGAAGCTCCTTTTCGGAAGAATAATGGGGTGTCTCGCATCAAACGGTATACTCGCGTTTTCTAATCTTCCCCCTACTCGTAGGATATTCTTTTCGTCGAGAAATGGGTTCAGAGATTTAATTATGTATTTTCGCGGAAGTTCTCTGGATTGTTTAAGAATTGTGATTTCTTCACCTAATTCTGTGCTTTGTACCCATTTAATACAAAATTCCTCTGCTAGCCTTAGTTCTTGAGTCGTTATAAATGTATGTCGCCTTTCTTTATCTTTACCCTTATGTCTCTGAACCCATCGTTGAACATATACCACTACTCGTAACACCTTTGAGTAGCTCGAGCATTTTTCTACAAGTGTCGTCAAAAAATGATCTTCAGAAGTTATATGGACTGCTACTAAACTATCCCTCTTAAGTTCTGCTTGTATCGCCAAAGTATCTGGTTCCATTAGCTCCCCATTTTCAATCAATTGACTCCGAGAAGCACTTCTTAGCCATACGGGTCCATGCCACCAACTATCTAATGTGCACAGCTTTTCAGGTAGTATACCTCGACTCGCGACATCTGCAGGATTATCTTTAGATTTTACGTGATCCCACTGCTCTCTGGGACATATACTTAATATTTCACTTGTCCTGTTGCCTACATACTGCTTCCACCTTCTGGGATGATCATTAAGCCAGGCAAGCACAATTTGAGAATCTGTCCATACATGTTTGGTGTGCGGAATGTCTTTTAGTAAGTCAGACACTTTTTTTAGGAGTTTTGTAGCTAAAACACAAGCGCAAAGTTCCAGTCGTGGAAGAGAAATGGTTTTTATTGGACTCACTTTAGTTTTCGACGTGACCAGAGATACATTCACTACCCCATCCGTTGACTCGCTTCGGCAGTAAACTACAGCTGCATATGCCCTTTCGCTTGCATCAGCAAATGCATGTAATTGTACTTTCCCATCCATTATCATCTGTCTTTGAATTCGTAAATTTTCGAACTGTTTAAATTGATGTCTGATTGTAATCCATTCTTTTTGTATATTTTTAGGTATCGGATCATCCCACTTCAACTTTGTCAACCATAACTGTTGAAATTGAATTTTTATCAATATAATAGAAGGAGACAACCATCCGAGTGGATCATATAATTTAGAAGATTCAGATAACATGATTCGTTTTGTTATATGATTTGTATTTAATTCCACAGATTTGAAGGTAAAGAAATCCTCTTCGGGGTACCAATGTAGGCCTAGTATTTTGATGGTCAAAGCATTGTCATCAATTTTCACGTATTCCTTTAAATCGTTGAATTCCTTAACGTTGGAGGACCATTTTCGTAATTCAAACCCACCTGATGATAATATTTTGATTACTTTATTCTTCAAATCTTTTAAACCTTGGACACTATCTGAGCCAGTGAGCAAATCGTCTACATAAAAGTCGTTTTTGATCGCATTGGAAGCTTCTGGGTAACGTGTTAAATTCTCCTTTGCAAGCTCTACTAAACATCGCGTGGCTAAAAATGGTGCCGATGATGTTCCATATGTTACCGTTTGTAACTTAAATATTTTTAACTGATCTGATGAACTTTCCCTCCAAAATATTCGCTGATAGTTCTTACCCTCTTCATTTATTTGGATTTGGCGATACATTTTTGCTATATCTGCACTGATCGCAAATTTATGGGTCCTGAATCGCAAAAGTATCTCCCATAGTGATTGTTGAATGGTTGGACCAACTAACAACGTATCGTTCAGTGAAACGCCGGTTGAAGTCTTACACGACCCATCGAAGACTACTCTCACTTTCGTAGTCAGGCTATCTCGTTTTATCACCGCATGATGTGGCAGATAAAAACTCTTGTCATCGTTTACTTCGTATTCATCTATCGCGCATTCATGCATGTGGCCCATTTGTAAATATTCTGCCATGAATTGGCTATATTCATGATTAAGTTCCTTATTGTTTTCCAATTTTTTCTCTAAATTATAAAATCGCCTCTTTGCCACATACGACGAATTCCCAAGTTCCAATGCAATGTTCTTAAATGGCATGCTGACCACAAATCGCCCATCTTGACCTCGCTTAGTGTGCTTTCTATAATGCCTTTCAATCTCGTAGTCATCCGGATTACTAGCCTTGTCACATAGTTCCTCCTGTTCCCAAAATCGCCTTAATAAATGATCAACGTTTAGCTCGAGGTTAAGATTGAGGATGGTAGATGTTACTTGTGTACCTCCCGAAATTATATAGCCTAGCACTGTATTTTGTGCAATTAATGATGCCTTACATTTTCTGCCATCTCTTAGCAATCTGAAGAACAAATCCGCTCCTATTATCATGTCGATTTTCCCAGCCTTGTTAAAATTAGGATCAGCTAACTCGATTTCGTCGAATGCTTCTATGTTTCTTATGTTAACGGCTGACACCTCCAATGGTAAACATTTTAAAATCAAGAAATCTGCCTTTATTATTTCATTTGACTGCCTTGGCATAAATTCAATTGATGCAAGTCCTTCAGTTACTAATTTTGATGTTGCCAAGCCTGATATTGCAATTCGCGCATTTCCTTTGGGAATATTTAGATTCTTGAAAAATGTTGAATCAATGAATGAGGCTTGTGATCCACTGTCCAATAGAGCTCTGCATAATCGAATTTTTCCCAAAACATCTTTGACTCTTATCACGGCCGTAGGGAGAATTGTATGATCGTCGGAATTGATATTTCCCATTTGAAGCGTCTTCATACCTTGACGGTTCGCGTTTGTTTCCGATACTGCTTCTTGTTTGGGTTTGTTCTCAAGGGATTCAACTGGCTCAGTATGCAATAGATGATGATGTCGCCGTTTGCATTTAAAACACCTCATTCGTAATCTGCAATTCGACGATAAATGCCGCGATCCTATGCAATTAAAACATAGGCCCTTTTCTGCTATGAAACCCCTCCTGGCCGTCACCTCCATACTATTAAACTTCGCGCACTTGTGTAAACCGTGATTGTCGCTGCACATTGGACATGATTTTACTTGTTCTACACTTACATTCGCATTGGTGATTTGTGGTTTATCTGTTCTTCTCGTTGTTGTCGGTTCACACTTCTCTAATGCATCGCCTCGTTTATTGAGAAACTCAATGAATTCCGTTAACTTGGGGAATGACTTCTTGTGCGATTCCAATGCCCAGGCTGTTTTCGTTTCGATGTCACATTTCTCAATTAGTAAATATATCAACCACGTGTCTCTAGACTCAGCATCAGGACCTAACGCGGTTATGCCTCTAATAATTTCATCGCTTTTATCAGCCATTTGGCGAATATCCTTTGATTTTCCATGTAATCTTGGTTGATCAAGGAATTGTTTAATAAACGTGTTCATTATATGGTCCTTATGATCGTAGCGTTGCACAATTTTCTCCCACGTGCTACTATAGTTAATCTCTGTTATTTGAATATGCTTTACCAAATTAGCCGCTTCACCAACGAGTAAACTTTTTAAATATTTAAATTTATGGACCTTGGAAATATTTACGTTTTTGTGAATAGAAGACTCGTACATATCCTTAAATGACGGAAAATCAGAGTAGTTGCCATTGAATGGTTGTATATCAATTTTTGGCAACCGAATATCATCATGACATACTTCTTTTATACTAAAACTCTTGTCGTGCAGATTATCAAAGTAATCCTTTTGCTGTTGAACAAATGTGCGCATCGTATCATTGAATTGTTTATGCAGATCTTGGTACATAACATTTTTCTTTGTCGACTCCGTTTTTAATAGTGCCTTCAGTCTGCAATATCGCCCTTCTTGCTCGTCGATTTCCGATGGTTGACTATACATTAATAACCGTTCATCTAATTCCTTAAATTCACTGTACGAGGCTTCCAATAATTCAAGGCGAATATTGATATCTTCATTGTTCGCTTCCTTTAAGGTCAGAGAACAAAAATTTTCAACACGCGTTATGCCCGCCTTCGCCTGACCACGTTTTTTACGCAAACCTTCTATTTCCTTCTGATTGTCGGCCGTCATTATAGTAAACTTGTTACTCGCAAAACTATCACAAATTTAATCGCAAGGCTTTCAATCACAAATTTAATCGCAAAGTTTAAGTCACAAATTTAATCGCAAAGTTTTAAATTACAATTTTAATCACAAGGTCATAGATTAATTCACTACTTGGTCACACTTTATAATGTTCAAATTAATTCCCGTTTTATGATCGCAATGTTACCGTTTATCACAAATTAAGTAAGTAATAGTTAACTGACTTACGGTTTTTCTTGATTTCAGGCCGATGGCTCACCCTATCCAAATTCACGTGCTCGATGTAATGTCTTTCAAATCCACATCCGGCTCGAAGGACCATGAGTTGCAATAATTCCAGTTCAAATTTTATTATTGTGAATTTGATAACAATAATCCAGCACGGGCAGCAGTTCTCAATATTTGATGTGTTTAACAAAAAAATAAGTTGTTTCGTAATAAATTTATTTGCTTAATTATAGGTTGTTTCGCCTTTTTTATTTTTCCAAAATGGTGTTCGCTTTTTTAATAATTATTTTCTTCGCTATCTTTACTTGCTGAAGGTTGGGTTTGAACAGAACAGATTTATACAATTTATTTTCCAATTAATTTCTAGGTTGGTAATGGTTTATGGTTCATCAGTACATCTAATTTTCTGCAGATGTCGTAATAGTGATGAACCATAAACCGAACGTACTCATTTTTACGCATGTATAAATTAAATGGCATTTGTTATTGTAAACAAATATCCAGACGTCAAAATGATTGCGTTCGACATAAACAAATTGGTGAGTATTTTTATTTTCTTAACGATTTAACATTAAATAATTCACAACTAACTTAATCATTTCAGAATTCAATTGCTGTTAATGTGAATTAAGATAAGTATAGTTTTTAAGTGTACATTAAATTATTCTAATTTATAATTGTGTAATTCTAGGTTATGATATCGTATATACATCAAATTGAAAGCTAAGTATATAATTAATTCTTAATTCTAAATTCTTTTTTTTGTTTTTGCAGTTGCTGAGCTAAATAGTACGGCTGAGTTTTGATGATGTGAATAATTTTATTCATCCATAGATATATCTGAAGTAGGCAAAGTGGGAGTTATTTCATTATATGACGCATTTGCGACTTGCTTATTAATTTGTTTTCTTTTCAAGTCCTTATTACGCATATTATTATATTCACTGTTTTCTATTATGTTATTATTAATGACGATTTTGGATTTTTTATTTTTATTTATTACATTTTCAGAATCAGAGTCGGAGAAATCACCGGAAATTGGCAGAGGTGCAAAGTACTGCGTACTTTGCCCCTCCTTGCTTGTATTGGATGGATTTACTATTTTGTGGATGGAAAAACAACTATGAAAAGACTTACCCGAAAATAAACAAACAAAACAGAATAAAATTATTAAGATATTATTTAAATTCAAAAACAATTAATTAAATTAAATGAAAATTTTAATTTATAAACACTTCACTAAAAAAGGACGCTCACACAATAAAGTTTCGAGAAAGAATGTTTATTATGCGTTTTCTTTTTTAAAGATAAAATGGTTTTAGTTTTTACGTTTTACTAGTGAAGAGATGGAGAAATATCTTATTCAAATTAGTGAGTAAATAAATATTTATACTAAATATATAAATTTTTAACAAAATATAAAATATAATGAATATTGTGAAATGTCTTTCGTTTAATTATATAGATGCAAATTCGACCAACTCAAGCGGCAAACGGCAATCTGGTTTCCAAGATGGATACCCGGAACCTGTAAGTTTGTGTACAATTTATTATTCACTTTTAATTTCGTTAATTCTTAAAAATTTTTATACAGAAATCAAAAAAGAAAAATAACAAAGGGAATTACTCAGGAATTTGGGAAGGTGATCCAGTGCTGAGCACGTGGATTAAAAAAAAGTTCGAAAAATTTCGCATATTGCACGGTATGCAATTGTGAATTAAAAGCATTAGCTGGCGCAACAGATTTAAAATTACATGCCAAGACAACAAAACATATAACACGAGCGAAGGCGATTAGTTCACGTGCCTCAACGAGTCACATATTCACGAAATTCAACGGAATCGAGAAGCAAGTTGCTAAAGTTGAGATTCAACTAGCAGCTTTCTTACCTTTTTCAATGATGGATAATCTTATTCTACTGTTGAAACAGCTCCTTCCAGACTCGCAGATTTTAAAAAAAGTAATATGCGGTAGAACAAAAGCCACCGCAGTAATAAATAACGTGATTGGCGAAACGCAGATGGACGAACTTTGCGATTTATTGAAAAATAATTTCTTTTCGTTATGTGTACGAATCAACAGACAAATCGACTAGGGTTTCCAATCCGGATATCCGACCTTCGAATAATCGTATGTTATACCACAAGACGATCGAAAATTTTCGATTATACGAGACGTATTGCCTGAAACACCACGAGACCGAAGGTCGAGTGGTGTTTTGCAAAGGCAATACGTCGAAATAAGAGAAAATTATCCATTGTCGTGTGGTATACAGGAGACTATATCTTGAATAAAGAAAACAATAAATTTAAATAGAAAAGTTACAATTTTAATAATTATAAATAAATGTACAATTATTATAGATATTTGTTGCTGCATTAGACGGTTGAGAAGACGGTTCCTTTAAGGAAGAAGACGGTTCTTTTAAGGAAGAAGACGGTTCTTCTACGGAAGAAGGCGGTTCTTCTTTAATTAAGGTTGTATCTTTCCTTAAATTTGAAATTATGCTGTTGTGATGTTTTTCGTTTAGTTGAAGGTATGGTTGAATGGAATTGGCTGAGGTGTGGCCTGTAATTTTTATTATTTCCTGAACGCTTGTGCCAGCACTTGATAATTCGCTAACAGCGGTTGACCTATTCGAGTGGTTGGTTATTTTTACTCTTTTTGTGTCTATTCCTATAGATGCTGCACCTTGTTTTGTCCATTTACTGAGTTCGTTTACTCCGAGCGGAATATTTTTGTACCAGCAACTATCCGGATATTTATTCCAGTCTTTATTCACAGTAAGAAATAAACGATTAGTTTTAATGCTTTTGGTCCGTTTCGACATCATTTTTCTATATAATCGGACAGGGCAATGATTTATGTTTTCTGCATTTGTAGTTAACCATTTACTTTCAGCTGTTCGCTGATTTCCTCCTTGGGCGGTTTTAGAGAAAACCGTGTTATATTCGATACGTCCTGTTTCTTTCCCGAAATTATCTTTTTCATCTGTAAAATAGTCTAAAAGGCACGAAACTGATTCACCTCCACGCCAAGCGAGTTCCACAGCAGCAATTTGATAAAATTTACGTTGCAGACCGGAGGGCGTGTTTTCGTCAAATGTATCCAAAATTTTGCTGATTTCATCAGCCACTAACGCCGTTGAGCTGATTTTTCGTTTCGTCGGAATAGCCTGAAGTACTCTTCTTTTCGAATTTTTCGCATTTACCGCGGCTTGAAACACTACATCTTTAAATGGGACAATGGTTCGCTTAAATTGCGTAAAATATTTCTGGTGCACCATTTTAGCGGTAATATTCCAAATTGTTTTAACTACTCCTTCCTTATACTCCGTGCCATCTTGTTTCCGCATGTTGAAAGCCCAATCTTTTAGAATTAGGGCGAGTTCTTCGTTGGTTGTATTTTCATCCAACTGGTACTTTCGCACATTACAAAATTGATTAAATTGTCTTAAAACATATTCGTGAGTTTTTTTTGTATTTGCCGGCTTGTTGTTTTCGATCATTTCATCAATTATTTGTAAAGAATTATTCCCGAAACGATCCATTTTGGATTTATTGAAGTCGATAACTGGAAACTGACATATATAAACAGAATTGTTGTTTTTTCTTTTGTCAAATTTCAAATTTGCTAAGCCTACACGATTTTAATTATGCTACTACATTTTACAAATGTTTATATAATCGATTATACAAAGGCTTATATAATCGATGTAACCATAGTTACTATATTTTAACTATTAGAAAAACCAGGCATACATTGATTTTTATAATTTAATGAGTGATATAGTCCGTATTATTCGACCAATTTTGACTATTCGATTATTCGGATATTTTCACATAATTATTCGGATATAATATTTCGTTTGTTACGTTTCCTTTTACTCAGAAAACCTTTAATATTCAGAAAAAATAAAAAAGCAAGCGGTAAAAATTAAAATATAAAAATATTGTAGAGATACAGAAAAATAGAAATATTGGGTAACCACCGAAAAAGTATTGAAGTTGGTTTATGTTTTGTCTTTTTTGTTTTAGTATAAGTTTATTAGTGCAGTGATTGTTTTATTAATATTTCTTGCAAGAGCAAAGAACGATATAAAGGTAAGAAAGAAATAACTTTATAATTGATCATAAATTTATTTAGAAATTCTTAGTTTACCGTTTTTAAACATCATGTCAAAACGATCTGAAATTTGGAATCATTTAAAAAAAAATGAAAAAAATAAAGATATTGCTTTCTGTAAGCATTGCAGTAAACAATTAGGATGTAAAGGATCATCAACGACGCCACTTCTAAACCATTTGAAACTGCATAAAATCTATATTAACTCATCTAGCTCGTTTGCTACTACAACTACATTAATTGAAGAAAGATATGATCAAACTAAAGCATCTTCTTCTAAAAAAAGTAAAAGTTACAGCCAATGACACTGGTATGATAAAATTTTTAAAATCTGAAACCTTGGATGAAATTTTGTCACGATGTGTAGCAGATGACGGCTTTTCAATCAATTCTGTAGTAAAATCACGAGCTATTCAAGGGTACATAAGAAGTAAAGGGTTTGCCATGCCTAAAAGTCCCACAACTGTTACCAAATGCATTTTAAACTTTTATGTTATCAAAAAGAATGAAACTATTAATGTTATCAACGAATTAAGAAAAAAAAAATGTCAAATTTTCAATAACAGTAGACGAGTGGACCGATAATTCCATGAATAGATACCTCAATGTTTCACTTCATGCTCTTGTGGATAGTTTGATGAAAAAATTTGAAGTGTATGTTTTAGGATTAGTTCTAATAAAAGGTTCATGCAATGCGGAACAAACAAAACTTTACGTTGAAAATAAATTAAACGAATTTAAGTTTGACATCAAAACAAATATAATATCATCAATACATGATGCAGCCGCAGTTATGGTCAAATATGGAAGAATACTGGGCATAACATCTCAACTTTGCCGTAACCATGGCCTGCATTTAGCAATAACTGATGTACTGTACAAAAAAAAGGCAACATTTGTTTACGATGAAGACGAGGAAATAACAGACTATGATGAAGAAGAAATAGAAGATAAGTCTGACGAAAACAATAGAAATTTTATGAATGTAAATAGTTTTGAAGATGCTAACATATTCTTCGAACAAGCAGAAAATGATGTAATTCTAGATTTTACCGAAGAATTGGATGAAGTGCTGAAAAACCTCAGGAAAATTATAAAAATGATCAAATCCTTCGGTAAAAATAATATATTACAAGGATATGTTAATGAACAAGAGAGTAAACCATTGTAGTTGATGTTAGATATCAAAATACGATGGAATTCTTTGATAACTATGATCAAACGGTTTCATCCAATAAAGGAACCGGTAAATAGAACTTTGAACGAATTGGGTCAACCTAAAATTACGGAGAGAAACATATCCATTTTAAAACAGTTGCTTGATATCTTATTGCCACTTGAAACAGCTGTAAAGGAACTAAGTAAAAATTCAGCGATGCTTTTGACCGCTGAAGGCGTTTATAAATTCGTATTCGAGCAGCTAAACGAATTTGGAACGGAACTTAGTACAAATTTATTGAAACAGATTAAAAAACGGATGGATGAACGTCGCGATAAAACTCTAATGACTTTAATAATCTTTTTAGAAACTGGTAACATTCCTCGTTCCAATAAATTTTTCGACTGCTCTAAAAAAGACGCCGCTATTGAATTGGCCGTAAAATTTTATGAAAGAATTCATCCATTTGAGTGTGGTAGGACTCATGATGACTGTGAGTATGTAGCTGAAGTAGAAACAATCTCAAGTGAAAATGAACATGAAGTAACTCACAGTACAACATCACTGCAACAACAACCAGAAGTGGCAATTTCTTCAATTACACAATTTGGAGAACAGAATGAAATTAATAGCTCAACATTGCTGAAAAAAGATTTCCTGTTGTTAAGCAACTCTAAGACCAGGACAAAAAATTTAAATATTTTATTTAATGCTTTGCTTACAATTAAGCCAACGTCAACAGCGACGTAACGCATCTTTTCAATTGTGGGTTTAACTAGAACAAAAATTAGAACACGCCCTAATTTCGAAACATTTAATGCAATTGTTTTTTTAAAGCATGCATTTTTAAAAATGAAATAAATATATAAGTTTCTTATGATAAGTATTAAATTTACATGTTAGATTTATTTATAATTATATTATTATTTGGTATTATTTTATGAATTGTTATTTATTTTATGTAATGAACTGCAAATGAATTAAAAACTCACGAAAAATTGGAATATATAGTATATTTTTATTTATTATCCGGATATTCGGATTATCCGAATAATTTTATTTGAAAGTATTCGATAATCATAAATGTCGGATATTTGCAAACCCTAATATCGACCACTGAAATGTTGTCACTAGTGGTAAAGAACCGAATACCAGATGAGATTCCGGGATTTTTTTTTGCGCTGGAAAACGTTATATCAATATCAATTATAAAAACAATATGATAGGATTTGCAGCAGATGGTGCCCCTGTGATGACGGGTTCACACCATTCTTTTGCTACTCTTTTAAAAAACGACTGTCCCAAATTAATCATTTTTAAATGCACGCGTCATTCGCTTGCGCTTTGTGTAAGCCACGCATTAAAATTCATCCCTCGGTACGTAGAGGAATGTGCACGCGACATTTATACATTTATACAAAACAGTCCAAAGTGGGCTGATTTTTTCGCAGAATTCCAAAAAAAATTAGACTATAAGCCGAGGAAAATGTTCCATCCATCGCAAACAAGATGGCTGTCATTGGAAGGGACTGTCTACCAAATTCTAAGTAGATTAGAAGCGCTAAAGTTATTTTTTATTCATGATCACGATTTTATTCACATTGAAAAGTTGCAATCGTCACAACGAATTATAGACACGCTGCATAATTCTCAATTTGAAATTTACCCAAAGTTTCTGAAATATACATATATTGGGTTTGGTAAATAAAATAATTAGGTTGTTTCAAAGCGAGGAGCCTCAAGTGCATAAAATTCAAAGCGAAATTAGTACGCTGTATTTAAATATTTTCGATTGTTTTATGAAGCAGGAGTACGTTTCATTAGAAAAATTTAAAGCAATTGTCCTGCCTATTTCAACCGAAAATAATTACATCAAAGAGTTAAAGAACATTTATTTAGGCGCAGATGTTTCGATGTTACCTGATTCTGGAATTTTATCAGAAACAGAACAAAGTGATTTTAGGCAGAATTGTCTAAATGTTTATGTTGACTTATGCAACTCCTTGATAAAAAAATGACGATTTTTTAACGATTTTTTAAAATCAATTGAACTGATAGCCCCATTAAACGTGTTAAAAACCGAAACCATTTCAATTTTTGCATCTATCTGCCGGAAGTTCTAAACAATGACCGTTACCAAGAGTTAGACGATGAGTGGAGAGAATTACGTTTCCTAGACTTTGAATCGTTGAATTTAATGGAAGGTAATAAAATTGAGTGTTTTTGGGACACTATTTTGGGTTTAAAGAGAGGAGATGGAACTGATACGTTTCCTATCTTAAGGAAATTGATAATGGCTGTTTTGACTTTCCCGGTAGCTACTGCCAATATGGAACGTATATTTTCACAAATAAGCTTAAATAAAAACAAAATAAGAAATAGATTAGAAATTACCATATTGGTAGGAATTTTGAGAACAAAAGACTACTTAAAAAAGAAAGGAAATTCCATAAATTTTCATCTAACAAATAATATGTTAAAAAAAAAATGAATTATTTAATGTATAAAAATGGAAGGAAAATAAGTAACTGTAAACAAAGTAATACTAAACAAAGTTTTATATGTGATAGTTTAGTACCAAAACTAATTTGGTATTTATTTTATATTTAATTGACAAGCTTATATTTTTATTTCTATTTTGTAATAATTATACTAAAAGGCAAATATGAATGATTTGTTAAATAAAATTAATTATGTATATTCTAATTAACCCATTTAAACCCAAAGTACCAAAAACAACCATTCTATTTATAGAACAATATTTAAATAAAAAACTGTGTTCTTGTTACAATTTGCAAAGGAACGCACCTTAAACACATCAGTGATCAACAGAAACAACATTAGATGTGCGTCGAAAAGTAGTAAATGTTAAAACAAATCATTCAAAGTGAAGATTTGTGTTAACTAAATATCAAGTCATACGGAAAATATTAAGATTCGTGTAAATTGAACTATATGTTTGGGTTAAATGATGTGAAAATTGCATTGGCTTTTAAAAGCCATTTGCGGTTTAGATATAATTTTAGTGAAAATTTCATTTGGTCGAAAAAGTCGACTTGGGATGTAATGTGTATTATATTTAAATTCATTACGCTTGCCGAAGTACTCGAGGAATTGGTGAAATCAGATAATGAAATTGATTTATTCTCGTCAATATACGTTTAGCCACCAGAAAATGAATTTGCCGAAACCGACGAGGACTCTGGGAATGAGGAAATTCCAAACGCCAACTGTCTATCTAGTGCAATGCTCAGAACGGAAGTGAAAATTATTTTAAATGTGACTGAAACTGAAGACGACGACAATTTGATTCCCGAAACAATTGCACAACAAAACAAAAACGGTTGAAATTGGAAAGCAACAATAAATTGGTACACAAATGGATTGTTGGTGATATTGATGTATCCATCACACCAAAACTCCATAGTTTTACAAAAGTTGTTCCTGATTTAACAATATCGAAAGAATCTCATCTATTGGAATGCTTCGAGCTATTTTTTAACGAAGGGTTTGTGCAAATGGTAGTCGATTTCACTAATCAATACTCATCCCAATTTAAAAACAGATCATTAAGCCTTGACTGCAATGAGATGTATGCGCTCATTGGAATCCTAATTATTTCAGGGTATAACAAAAATCCACGAAAACAATTATACTGGTCCGGGTTTAATGATTGCAATAATTCGCTTATTTCCAAGACTATGAGGAGAAATCGTTTTGATGTGATATTCAGTGCACTACCTTTTGCAGATAATGCAAACCTGCCACAAAACGACAAACTTGGAAAAGTGCGCCCTTTGATCATAGAAATGAATAAAACGTTTTTGAAATATACACCCCTTATCAATGGATTAGCGGTTGACGAACAATGATTCCGTATTTCGGGCGTCACGGATGCAAATAATTCATGCGAAGCAAGCCAATTCGCTTTGGATCTAAATCATGGCTATTAACACTAAAAAATGGCTATTGTATTCAATTTGACATTTATCAGGGTAAGAACGCAGCGAACCCTACTAAATTACCGCTTGGTGAGTCGGTTATACTGAACTTTGCAAATTTACTAAAAGACAACTACACAAATTTGGAGCTTTCATTTTTTTTTGATATTATTTTTACTAATCCTTCAATTATCAGTAAACTGTCTGCTTTGGGATATGGTGGTACCGGCACAGTCAGAGAGCACCGATGTGGCAAAGCGCCATTAATTCAAGTAACGAAAAAATCTCGAAGAGGAGCGTTTCATTTGGTGATTGACAAAGATAATGGAATTGTAGCCGTTCGTTGGATGGACAACAATATAGTTACAATGTTATCGAATGAAATTGGTGTAAAGCCTATAAAATCCTGCGTGAGGTACTCAGCCGCCACAAAAAAGAAATTCACTATAGTACAACCGCACGTTGTACATATGTATAATCAATTTATGGGAGGGGTAGATCTCTTCGATAATCATGTAGCAAATTATCGAATTGGTATTGGCGGAAAAAGTGGTATTTGTCAATTACCCTATGGATCTTCGATGCAGCAATCAGTAGCTCATGGATTTTGGCAAAATCTATAGGATGCAATTTGGACCAATTAGAAATGCAATAAATATGGAACACCACGTCTCACCCCTGGTCCGCGTCCCAAGATAATAAAGAACGATCCGGCTCGTGAAAGCGGGTCACACTTAATTGCTACAGGGTCATCCAGAAAAACATACGGTCAGTGTGGACTTAGAATAACTAAAATGTGCTTATCATGTAGGATTCCACTGCATGACAAGTGTTTTTAAACTTATCAACTTATCAAAATGTAATAATTAAGGTTATTTTATTTAAGAACACTGAACTGAATTTATTTTGTATTTATTATTTTATTTTATTTTAATAATTTTCATATTTGATTAAACATTTTTTTGAGCATAATAATGCTCAACTGGCTTTTTTAAGCCACCATTGTTTTCATGAAATTTTCCAACCTGATGGAAAATACCTTTCAAATTACAAATTTTTCTTGAAATAATTAAGACCAACAAGAATTTCACTAGGTTACTTAATATTTCGAAAATTAATAGTTCTGGGATCAAATGGGTTAAGTGGGTAACTGAATTTTCTTAGATTTCGTATAAAAATAAGAAAATGTAATTGAAATTCAAACAATTTGTTTTGTTTGTGATATTTTATTGCCGAAATACAAGTATTAATCTGATACTTATTTTATTTTTAATTGACTTATTTTATTGTATTTTAAATTATAAATTACATTTTGAAATTATGATAATTATACTAAAACTCCAACATGCATTTGTTTATTTTTTAAATAAAATATTAGTTGTGAACTTATGGTATTGGTAGTGGATAAATGAGTTTTTATTTCATTTTAAAATGTTGGCAGTTTTATTTTGTGAACTTTCATATAGTCGGTTTTTTTGCTCAAAATACAGGATTTTTTTTTCTAAAATGTCAGTTTTTCGGTAAAATAAATATGGCAACGCTGCTCGCGTATTCAATTTTTTTTTTGTGGCTTTGAACGAACCAAAAGCAAAATGAAGAGGGGAAGTGGAAAAAAATAATAATAAGTTAGTGGAAAAAAATAATAATAAGTCTAGTTTTGATTTTTAAATCAGTGGAGTTAAGTCTGGAGTTGGATAGCGAGCGGTCGAGAATGACTTTTGGGTCTCGACCGCGGACTATCCAAACATCAATTGTGTTTACTTATGAAATTATTGTTCGTGCGCCGTGTGGCCGTATAATTTTTTGTTTGATATTAATTTTAAGTACCGGTGGCCATAGATATTTTTTTCTTTCTATTATATACATATTCTTTTTGTGATGCTGAGTGGGTTATTATTAGTTTCGGCGTAAAAGACGTACGCTATGTCGAAAAAAATATATAAAAAATAACGAAAATTATGAGTTAGGGTTATGAATTCATTTATTAATTATAAAAAAAAAGAGGGGATGTAAGATGTAACTATTTTTTTGTTAGTAAGCGGGGGGAAATAGGAAATATAATAAAATACTTAAATAAAAAAAAAACTCTTATTACAGTAATTTTTGATTTGTGTTTTATTATAGTCTACGAAAAAAAGGAATACCTGATATTATTGTGATTATACAAAACCAGAAAATTTTTCATAAATTAGTTTTTTTATATAAGTTGCTTAAGGTGAAACAGCCAGTTTATCTCTTCGACAAGGTCAGAAAGGGTAGGCCTGCCCGAACTCAATGTTTATTGTTGCCGCCAAATATACAAAATAATGGTTTCAATTATTCACCATTGGTCAGAGGTTATGTTTTATTGAATCTGTTGCCGGTTGAAGTTAGATGTGTAAGCTCAATTAGTGTTTTTAAAAACTTGTTTTTGATTATATAAAAACAAATAATTTGACTTGATTTGTATAAATATTACTAGCAAAAAATATTTAATACTAGCTTGTAAGAAATTTTAAATGATTGATGGATGTATTGTATGGAAGGGTGGAAAAGCCATGAGCTTACGCCCGTTTAATATAAATAAATAAATATAGTATATATCTGTTAAGGCAATTAATTTGCCATAAATTAAGTGACGCGGTATCAGTGTAAAGGCGCAGTGTAAACTGGTCTTGTGAGAACATCGGTGTGTTGAGTGAAAAGTCAGTCCCAGCCAACAAGCGGGGTGCCTCATGGTTTAGAGAGGGATCATGCGTGAGCTGTTCCAGACATGAGTGACCGCACGATTTCAGCCGGTCGAACTAAAGGTACCTGTTCAAAGTTGAAATAAAAAAGAAACAATTCCTATAACACACCAAAGGTGGAAACATTTATTTTTAGCAAATTCAAAACAAAATCAAAGTTCTGGTTGAGACAGATTCAATGTCAAGGCCACTCAATGGATACATTATACATATAGTTGTCGATCAGCTGGAAAATAAAACAGATTAACATTTTTTTCTAAACATATAAATTAAAAACGCTTAGCCTGATTTGATTGGGAATACAGCTGACAGGGGATATAATAAGTACAATTTGTGAAATTAATATTAAAATAAAATTTATACATACCAAACAAAACAAATAATCCAAATGTCAAAATTCTATGTTATCATACAATAAATGGTAGGCCATCTTTATAGAACAAAATTAAGCTATAATCTTCTTTAGCATCTTTTATAATTTTATATGTAAAAAAATATTAATTTTTTTTTATGTAAACTTTACCATTTTGTCAGAAAGTTTTTTCTCTTGTAAAAAATCAGGGCTGGTGACAAGTTGTCGTGGACAACTCAATTTAAAATCAAAATAAAATAAAATTAAAACATTGGTAAAATTAAACAAATTTTTTATTGGTTTTGGGCTCTTTATTTAAATTTATTTTATAAATTTTTTTAATTCAGTCATAATCTATTTAAATTTTTTCTTTTCAAAAATTGTTTTTCTCTTGATTATGTCTTTTACTTTAAACTTACTATAATTCATTAAAATTTTAAAATTCTTTTGATTATTTAATTTACCGCAAGTGCTAGTTTTATTTATGATTGTGAGCTGGATTTGACTGTTTAGTTTTCGAAGTTTTGTTCAATATATGTTTTTTATTATTACATTTTTAATTCACTATATAATCATTTCTTATAGCCTCTGCGTAGTGGGTCACATACATACGTAATTAATCCGTTATTTCTCTTTCTGGTGATATTATACACTGCGCCAGTTAAAAAACGGAACAAAAATTTTCTTCGAAAAAATACCCAGCTTTCAACGCTTGTATCTTGGTGAAATACCACCTTTCAAAAAAAAATTTTTGTTTTTATTTGAAGTAAATTTTGTTTTCTTTTCGATACTGGAAACCGTCTTATTTTATTTTGTTTTTTTATGGCTTTTTTGAGTAAAACAAAAGGTGTCTAAAAAAAAAATTTGCTGCTGTTTGAAACTGTAAACGAACTTGTTTAGGCTTAAAATAATTTAATAATAATATTCTCCTTTGTTATATAGAGCCATCTGCAAAAAATTAAAAATGTATAAACAAAAAATAAAATGTCAATAGATGTCACCTCTATCGCAAAATTTAATAAAAATAAATATAGAAAACGAAATAAAGAAATGAATTCGACATTTCAGTTTTCTAATTTTAGAGTAGTTTTTAATGGTGTTGGTATGTAAAGGAGCAAAAAACAAGTTCGCTCTTAAAAAACCATAATTCTAATTTAATTTAAAATAAAAATAAATGCGTTTATTTTATATGTGCAAAACAACAAAAAAGAAAGTGTTTTTTTTAATAAAAGTTTATGTTCATCGGCAACATAAAAATGGTCCTTCGAGCCGGATAATCGGCTATTAAATTATATTAAAAATATATAAAACGATACGTATAATTTAACGCGGTGAGCAGCCATTTTGGACTACAAAATAAAATAATTCCACGCTTTACCGTTACTACGGATAATTTCATTATCAACGTGCACATCAAGTTGTGCACATTCACATTCAATTGCACAAAAAATAGTAATTCGACGCAAATATCAACGTGCACATTCAATTGCACGAAAAATAGTAATTCGACGCAAAGATCAACGTGCACACCCAGTTGCACGAAATTGTAGTAATTCGACGCCAATATACTTACGTATAATTTTCATTAACGAACAGCCATTTTGGCATCAAATTAAAATAATTTTACGTTTTATCGTAATCAACGGATAAAAAACAAATATCGAAGTGCACATCCAGCTGCACGAAATTATAATAATCTTCGACACAAATATAATAATTTATATTATCGAGGTGCACATCCAGTGTGTACGAAATTGCATTAATTCAAACATCAGTGTTGTTAACGAGGTGGATATCCAATTCACAGAAAACGACATCAATTTTGCAACAAAAAATCAACATTCGCAGATCACCTTTAAAATATCAACAAGGCTAGCAACTGGAATACAACAACTACATTACCCAATATTATCGATTGGTAATAATCGAATGTTTAGAAATCAAACAAAAATTATAAAACGTGTAATTGGAAAAATTCATCGATTCCAGGTAACAAAATTCGGTGTATTGAAAAATACATAGCTATACATTTTTATTAAAATTTAATTTTGTTTAATTCGGGAATTAAGCTTTTCACAATTGTTAAAGTGTATTGTATATTATATTAAATCTAAAAATGAGCGAATACCGTGATTTCCTTATTAAATCCATTGGCGGGGTAAAAAGCCGTGTGATATATTTTAAAAATCAGTTGAAGGGGAAGACAGCGTCCGATTTCTCTCTCGGTACTCTTAAATCATTGCTCAGTCGTTTGCAACCTATGTATCAGCGGTTTGTTGAAGCTCAAACTAAATTAGAAATTTATGATAAGAACACAGATGACGCTGGTCGTGATGAGTTCGAGGAGGCATACGGTGAAGTTGAGTCAAAACTTTTGGATTTTATTGATGAAGTGGACGAGAGCAAAACTCAACCAATAATCCAGTCAACTGTGAACGAATCAAATATTTCTACCAACTCAGCTGCGTCTTGTCAAAATCATTCTCAGGTTTCAATTCCTCTGTGCGAAATGAAAGTACCTGAATTTGATGGGCAATTTTCGGACTGGAATGACTTTAAACCAGTCTTTCAGGAATTAATTAATAACAATCCTAAGCTTTCAAAGGTAATTAAATTCCAATATCTTCGTCAGTCTATAGTCAAAGGCAAGGCCGCACATTTTATTCAGGGAATTCCTCCCACGCAGGAGAATTACGATTCTGTCTGGAAGTCGTTGTCCGATTATTACGATAACGAAACTCGAACAAAATTTGTTCACATGAAAGCACTCTACTCCCTGAAACCTCTTCGACAGGAAAATAATGCGGCAGCATTACAAACTTTTATTGAATCGTTCTTAAAACAATACAATGCTTTGAAGGCTTTGCAGGTGCCAGTCGATCAGTGGGATTTATATCTCGTTCATCATATAACAGAACTCGTCGATAACACCACACGACAGAAAATAGAGTCAAAAAAGGCGTGTGATAAACTTTTAACTATTAACGAAGTCATTGACATCATGACACGGCGTGCCAGGGTCCTGGAAGCTAGTTCGTCATCCCAATCAGCGGTGGCTCGTAAAGTAGATACACATTCTCGTGATAAATATAAACAGTCTTTGGCAAATTCAAATCCATCGTTTGTAGCGACTGATACTTCGCAACCTGTGATTTGCAAATATTGTAAATCTAATCACAATATTTTCAGGTGTAGCGCATTTAATGACTTACCATGGTCAAAAAAGAATGACTGGGTGATAGCATCAAGCTTATGTCGAAACTGTTTTGGAACTCATGATCTCAATTCGTGCCAATCCCGCGGGTGCAGAAATTGTGGTCGCCGCCATCATACTTTGTTACACTACACAAGGATTAGCAGAGCGCCTGGCACTACCATAAACGACAAGTACGATCGTTTACCACAAAGTTCAGAAGCAGTATCTATAAAACCCAATCCTTCAACACTTAATCGATCGATTAATGGTGATCAACCTCAAGCTAGTTCGGTAGCTTCATCAACTTCTACAACTTGCGTAACATCTCCAGTAGTGCATACAAATAGTCAAAATCAAGGTGAGGCTTCAGGATCAGTATGTTTCGCAACTACATCTCAAATTCTACTATATACTGCCGTAATTTGGGTTTATGGTGCCAGTGGTGTAAAATATCCCTGCCGTGTTCTGCTTGATTCGGCTTCTCACAAAAATTTCATAACCGAAGATTTATGTCAAATGTTACAAGTACCAAAGAAACCTACTTTTTCATTGGTTTCCGGGATTAACGAAAATGTAACGCAATTAAAAAAAGGGGTGCATTTAAAAATTCAATCTCGAACATCTAAGTTTGAAGCAAATCTCGATTTTTTGGTAATGTCAAAAATAACAGGAGAATTACCACTTGTTCCAATTACATTCAACAATCGGGAGATACCGGATTCCATTCAACTTGGTGATCCGTTCTTTTATAAATCACAAAAAATCGATATGTTGTTGGGAGCCGAGATTTATGAAGAAATCATGCTCGACAAAAAGTTGATTATTTTTGACGACCTTCCACCATTCCGTGAAACCCAGTTTGGCTACGTTGTATGCGGTAAAATTCGATCAAAACCTTCGTCAAAAAATGTGTCCCTATTCTGTTGCGACAATTCAATTCTCCAAGATCAATTACAACGATTTTGGAATTTAGAAGAACTAAACAATTCAAATATTATGTCTTTGGAAGAGAAGGCATGCGAGCAACATTACACTAATACCGTAAAACGCGCTTCTGATGGCAGGTATACGGTTGCATTACCACTCAAACCAGGCATTGAAAACCTTGGTGAAACAGCGTACGGTGCTCTCAGACAATTCAAATATATGGAACAAAAGCTTTCAAAGAATCCAGAACTTCACAAATCATATTGTGAGTTTATGGATAAATATTTATCACTCGGCCATATGAAATTAGCTTCTAATTATCAGCAACAGTCTTCTCCAAGTTATTTTATGCCACATCATTCCGTAATCAGAGAAAGTAGTACGACCACGAAGGTACGGGTCGTTTTCAATGCCTCGCACAAATCGACGTCAGGCTGTTCGCTTAATGATTTTCTTATGATTGATCCAACCATACAGGATGATATTTTTGAGCATCTCGTTCGCTTTCGATCTTATAGATTTGCATTGGTTGCGGATATCTCAAAAATGTATCGGCAGATCAATGTCAGAGCTAGCGATCAAAATTTACAAAAAATATACTGGCGTCGTTACGATCAGGATCCAATACAGATTTATACGTTGAATACTGTAACATATGGGACTGCGAGCGCGCCATTTGCAGCAATAAGAACATTGAAAAACTTGCTCATGATGAATGTATTTGTCATCCGATGGCCGCACCCATACTGTTAAAAAACTTTTATGTTGACGATCTTGTTGCGGGAGCTGATAGTGTTGATAGTGCAATAAATTTAAAACGAGAACTTACTTCACTATTATCAAAAGGTGGTTTTGAGCTTAGGAAATGGTGTTCTAATCACTCAGAAATAACACAATCTATAAATCACGCTGGTAATGACACCAGTACAGTCCTTGGGCTTTCGTAAGATCATGGGAATGATACTCTTCAGATACTTGGTACGACCATGAGACCACAGTCCAAGCAGAGTCATTATACAAAACGAAGTATACTCTCTTCAATCGCTCAAGCATACGATCCCATTGGGTTGGTGGCACCTGTTATATACATAGCCAAGTTATTTATGCAGAAACTTTGGTGTTGCCCATCATTAAATTGGGATGATAATGTCCCCACAGATTTAATCGCAGAATGGATCGAAATTAGTCAAGAAATGAATGAATTGTCAAGTATAAGTATTCCCCGTAGTGTTCTAACACTTTGCTCAATTAAAGAAATTGAGCTTCATGGTTTCGGTGATGCGTCGGGGGTATGGATGTGTACTTTACGTTTGCGTGATTTATGAAAATGGCACAGTAACAAGCAATATTCTGTGTGCAAAATCTAAGGTGGCACCGATTAAAGTGCAAACCATTCCAAGATTGGAGCTCTGCGCATCGCTTCTTCTTGCTGAAATATACAGCAAATTGTTTCATTCAGTTAAACTAAAATTCAACCGGGTATTCTTGTGGACGGATTCAGAAATAACCCTCCATCGAATCAGATCGTCTCCTTCAAAATATTGTGTATTTGTAGCGAATCGGTTATCTAAAATTCAAGATCTGGTGCAAATAGATGCTTGGAGATATGTTTCAAGCAAAATGAATCCCGCTGATATTGTTTCAAGAGGGTCGAAGGTCAAGGAATTGAAAAAGTCTGAAATGTGGTGGCATGGCCCACCATTTTTAGTAGATTCGAGTGTTGCATGGCCAGAAAATAAAATAACGAATGACGGTGTTGAAATGGAAAGCGACGAGACTGAGGTGAGACAGGCTGCACTTACCTCAATAGTGCACATTGAAAATTATTTTGTATTGAAATATTCAGAATTAAGCAAATTGGTTCGTATATCGGCACTTTGTCTTCGTTATGTATCAAAAATCCGTTTTCGTATTGCATTGCGAAGGGATCCAAACCAACTTGACCTTAAACCAGGTCAAGATGGGCCACTTAAGGCATGCGAACTTGAGCTTTCAATGTCATGTTTATGTAAATTTTATCAGAATCAGCATTTCAAAAAGGACATTGACCACATGAATAAAAACAAGTGTTTTCCAAAACAAAGTCCTTTAAAAAATTTAAATCCGTTTTTTGATTCGTCAACGCTGCTGCGAATTGGAGGACGGTTGAGTAATTCAAATTTGGGCTTTGATCAAAAATATCCTATCATTGTTCCAAAATGTAAATTTGCGGAACTAATTGTTCAAAACGAACATTGCCGAAATCTCCACGCTGGTCCGCAGGCTTTATTAAGCTTTGTACGACAGAAATATTGGGTGATAGATGGTCGTAATATGTGTCGCAAAATATTTCACAAATGTTTGCGATGTTTCAGAATGAAACCTACCTCAGTTGAACAACTAATGGGACAACTGCCCGCTAATCGAGTGAAGATAGGTAGAGCTTTCGAGAATGTCGGTGTTGACTACTGCGGTCCATTTGCAATAAAGACATTAGTACGTTCTAATGTCACTCTTAAAGCTTATGTCGCAATTTTTATATGTTTTTCAACAAAAGCTGTGCATGTCGAGGTGGTGCATGACCTATCAACCCCGTCGTTTATATCTGCATTCCGACGGTTTGTCGCTCGTAGAGGTCGATGTATTAATATGTACAGCGATAATGCGACGAACTTTATAGGAGCAAGAGCTGAGCTCAGAGAGCTTCAGAAATTGTTTGACTCGGAGCTTCATCGCTCCAAGCTCGCTAATTACTTTGCTGAAGAGAGCATCAATTGGATGACTATTCCTCCGCGGTCACCTCATTTCGGTGGATTGTGGGAGGCTGCCGTGAAAAGCATGAAACATCATCTCAAAGCATCCCTGGGAACGTATAGTTGTACAATCGAAGAACTAATGACAATTACCGCTCAAATAGAAGCAATTCTTAATTCACGGCCTATTACGATTATGTCCAATAATGTTGATGATTTAGCGCCTCTTACACCGGGACATTTCCTTATTGGATGCCCTTTGAATTGTTTGCCTGAACCTACACTAATGCACTTTAATTTTAACCGACTGTCGCGATAGCAACGCCTTCAATACTGTACACAAATTTTCTGGAAACGGTGGTCTTCTGAGTATCTGTCTGAGCTACAACGCCTCACCAAGTGGCAAAATAAAAATCCAAATATTAAAGAGGGAGCGTTTGTTCTTCTCAAGGATGATAACGCACCACCTTTGAAATGGTTGTTGGGTCGTATCATCAAACTACATCCAGGAAAGGATGAACTTGTTCGAGTGGTTTCAGTGAGAACAGCGTCTGGAGTGTTCGAACGGGGGATTGACAGAGTATGTGTTTTACCCATAGAGAGTGTGCCGGATGAGGGATTGAAAAATGTCTGGACTTCCACTGATATGTCGTGGATGCAATTAAAAAAAAAAAAAAAATTTTTTTGTTAAACTTTACAAACTTTTGTGAAATGCTTTATTAACTAAATTTACAATTGTTTTAGCTTATTATTTTTATATTGTATGAATTACCTGAGACACATGAAGTGGTAATCATCGATAAAATTTTCCAAGTTAAAAATTTTTTTTTGTTGTATTAAAAATATCATCAATGAAAAAACGTTTGATTTTGAAATTACACTATTTCAAGGTGGCCGGCATGTTTAGGCTTAAAATAATTTAATAATAATATTCTCCTTTGTTATATAGAGCCATCTGCAAAAAATTAAAAATGTATAAACAAAAAATAAAATGTCAATAGATGTCACCTCTATCGCAAAATTTAATAAAAATAAATATAGAAAACGAAATAAAGAAATGAATTCGACATTTCAGTTTTCTAATTTTAGAGTAGTTTTTAATGGTGTTGGTATGTAAAGGAGCAAAAAACAAGTTAGCTCTTAAAAAACCATAATTCTAATTTAATTTAAAATAAAAATAAATGCGTTTATTTTATATGTGCAAAACAACAAAAAGAAAGTGTTTTTTTTAATAAAAAGTTTATGTTCATCGGCAACAGAACTTGCTCGATATTTCATTCAAAAATCCAAATCGGCCATTTTATAGAGAATTTAGAAACCTTGCAAAATGATACTAAGAAAATTTCTGTGCGGCCACTCCTTGTCCAGTTATTGAAGTTTTAGAGAAAACGTATCAAAAAGCGTATACACGTTAACAAGTTTATTTTAATCTTGTAAACTAAGCACTCTACGATAAAATTTTGAGCCACTTTAAATTTTATGTTATTTTATGGAAAACAATAATTTAATTTATCGCATAGTTATTTGAAGAGTCAAGCGAGGTGAATCGAAAGGAACCATTACTCGTTCGCGCTACAAAAATTCTGATTTTAGTTGAAGCCGGTGAAACTTATCGGGAAATTGGGCGAATCTGTGATATTAGTGTGTCTGTTGTGAACCGGACTTGGCATCGATATTTAGAAACAGGCAGTGTGAGTCGGCGCGAAGGGTCTGGTCGACCAAGAAAAACTACATTAAGAGAAGATCGAGCTATCGCACGTTATGCTAGAAAAAACAGGACAAGCATTACTCAAGAAATAAGAAGTAATGTACCTATACAAAACCGGACATCAAAACAGTTAATATTAAATCGGTTGAAAGCGTATCGACTAAGATCACGTCGACCTGTCAGAGTTCCGTATCTAACTGATAATCACCGTCGACAAAGAAGAAATTATGCGTTGTAGTATGGTAACTGGACTCAGAGGGACTGGTGTAAGGTCCTTTTTTCTGGTGAATCGCGGTTCAATTTGTATGCATCAGACGGCCGATTCAGAGTTTGGCGTTCACTAGGGGAACGATTACACCCTAATTGCGTGATATTAGTCGTAGCATTTCATGGAGGTTCGGTGATGTTTGGGCGGGTATTTCTTGGAATTGCAAGACAGATTTGGTAGTAATACCACATCTAGCTTTAACATCAGCACGATACGTGGAATAAATTTTAAGGCTTCATATGCTTTCCATGAAAAGGCAAATTGGGCGCTGATTTTTTTTTATGCATGATAATGCCCGGCCACACACAGCTCTAAACACACGCCAGTTTCTGCAACAGCACCGCATTCATTTAATAAGCCATCCTCCGCGAAGTCCAGATTTAAACCCCATAGAACACATCTGGGATATGTTACAACGGCGTGTAAGAAAACGGACAAGGTAACCAACAAATTTGCAGGAACTTCAAGACGCTTTAAAGGAAGAATGGCAACAAATCACCATGCAACAAATATGCAATGTTTTAAATATGCCATGGCGTATTTAAGAAGTAATGAGGACTAGAGGAGGTAATACGCGTTATTGAAAATTCCAGGTTGTTCGTAGATTTTAGTTTTATTACGTTTGAATAAAGTTCAAAAGGATTTTGTTTGCAATATACCTTATGAAATAAATCATATATTTCACTGTAAAAACATATTTTCTCCTTGATTTTGGATCACCAAAATTACGCCTGATATCAAAATGTGGCTCAAAATTTTATCGTAGAGTGCTTAGTTTACAAGATAAAAAAATGTACTTGCTAACGTGTATACGCTTTTTGATACGTTTTCTCTAAAACTTCAATAACTCCAAGGAGTGGCCGCACAGAAATTTTCCTAGCATTATTTTGTAAGGTTTCTAAATTCTCTATAGAATGGCAGATTTGGATTTTTGAATGAAATATCGAGCAAGTTCGTTTACAGTTTCAAACAGCAGCAAATTTTTTTTTTTTAGACACCTTTTGTTTTACTCAAAAAAGTCATAAAAAAATAAAATAAAATAAAACGGTTTCCAGTATCGAAAAGAAAACAAAATTTACTTCAACTAGAAACAACATGTTTTCTATGAATGGTGTTATTTCACCAAGATACAAGCGTTCAAATCTGGGTATTTTTTCGAAGAAAATTTCTGTTCCCTTTTTTAATTGGCGCAGTCTATTTAAATTTTGCTATTGATTCCGTTTATTAATTCACCGTTCATTTTTGATGATTTTTTTTTTTGCATGAAAGTTCATCGAATTCCTGTGTAACAATTACAGTTTTATTAAATTTTTTTACATTCATTAAATTCCACAAACACAGCGACCATTCATTTGATTTTTCTTGCGTTGGGTATTTGTTTTTTTTTTTTTTGGTTTGTAGGGTATTTTGTCTTTTCTTTATCTGCCTGATTATGTGTGTAATGAGTGAGTAACTTCCTTTTAAGTGATCGGATGATAAAGAGGTAGGGTCCTGTGGAGGGTCGCTCTTCCATCTTGTTTCGCCCATGTTGGGGCCAGGCTGCCGTAGAGAGCAACACGGCAAATGTGTTGTTCTCTCGTGGCAGGCTGCCGGAGAGAGCAACACGACACATGTGTTTTCCGTTTTCTGGGGATCACGGTTTCCGTCCCGGGGGGATCGTTGCTTGGTCTGTTATGTAGGCGCCATTTTTTTATAAATGGCATTGGTGACAGCTGCGACCGAAAAGGCATTTCAGGTAGGTTGGCCGCTTGAGGGGTTTCTAAACAGACTGGGCAGGGATCGTCTGGGGTAGAGTGTCGTCCCAAACGAATACACCCGGTTATTATTAGCTTTTTCGGCTCCTGAAGATAGGAAAAGATTGCATTTTTTTTCGGTTTTTTTCTTTGTTATTTACCTTTTCATTCTATGCGGTTATACAAGCATAGGATCACGTCTCGAACCCCCCACGCCACACCGTGAGCTCTAGCCAGCTACAAACCGCACCAGACCTCTGATCTTATGATTCTGTTGACGAAATGTAGCGGTTTTGGTACACTGGCGCCCAAGTCCCGAATTGGGAACAAACAGTAAAAACCTACCAGCAATATCTTTATTCGAATAATAAAATAATTCTTACAAAATTAAATTGTTTTACTGTGTGATTTTTCAGCTTCAAAATTTCGTTAGTTTTTAAAGAAGTTTCTCAAAAGTTGTGGGGGTTAATAATCATGGAAAATAATGTAAAAACCGCATGTTGGTTGATTGGTAAGAATTATTATTAGTCATTTAGTATTTTTAATCCCATATCTAATATTTTTCGCTAATATAAGTTAATTTCGTTGAAAATCTTCCGAATGATACCCTTCCAACAAATCGAGATGTAATTAGTCGATTGAGTATAAATGTGGAAGCTGTGCTACTTTTGCGGATGTGCTAGCTACTATTTGGCAGATGTTTGGGATTTCTCATCCGGAGAAGAGGAATATCTACTGAAACAAATACAGAGAAATTTTCTCACAAGATAGATGGAAACTCTTTGACATTACTCATGGTCTTAATACTGAAAACATACCGGATCAAAATTGCGGTTTCTCGAGCATCAACGAAATATTAATGAATGAAAGCAATTCAACATTGGCGCTAGTAATTCACAAACTTTAACAAGTAGATCTCAAAAAACAGATTCAAACTTAATCATTTCGGACACCATTTCACTTACATTGTCTTCGAGTGGCAACGAGTATCAGGCACCGGTTGAAAAGAAACTAAAGCAAACAATATGCTGCTTCATCTCTCATCGGCACATATGAACAACGTGATTGATAAGAATGTAGTAGTTGCGCAGGATCGATCGAAGATAAGCAATTCAGGAACTGCTTTTCTATTCGTTCCCACTGATAGAGTTAGTTGCATAAAAAAATATCAATCCAACGGTATACTTAGTTGTATTGAAAAGTTTTTTAAACCATTGTGCTACCGTTTGTGGTACTCTCGTAGCTGTTTCATTTTTTGTTGAAGTTCAAGAAAAACCGATATAAAGTTTTACATTTGAAGAAAGCGGTCGTTCCTGAGAATGTGGAATATGCCCAAATAGAAGATTTTGCAAATACACAGCAGTTTTCCTTTGACTAAATTGTTGAAATTGTTAAATCGGTATGTTATGTTTAGTATTGCTGGTGGTATTACTGAGTTTGGTTATGCAGGGTTTATAAAACAAAAACTATAAAAATGGTAAACAGATTCGAATGACATTTTCTAAAGAAGCGCGCAATGAAGAAGCCGCAGGGAGACACACTACCCTCTTTCCAGCTGCTATGATTTTCTCGTTATCAACAAATAAATTATAAATTTCAATTTTTAATTAAATAATTAAGTTGGTAATATGTGTATGTGCGTTTTGGTGATTTTATGGGTACTAAATTGTTAATTTTTTTTTAATGATAACTCTTTTTGTTATTTCAATCAATTTATTTTACACAATTGAGTACCCTATGAATTATGATTCAAAATGGTTTCACTTATTTTACCTGAAAGTAAAAATTAATACTATTTCAATTATTCATTTAGGAAATCATTTGTTTATAATGTAAATATGTGATATTTATCTAAATTTATTGTACAAAAATTCATCCAAAACAAAGAATTAAAATACTGACATTTCATTCTTGTTGTCAAACCAGTCGTTTCCTAAGTTAGTACCTTTTGTAATATCAGTACTTTTCTCTAATTATTGCAATTATTACAGTTTTGCCCGAGTAAGTTATTGTAATTATTGTGGTATTTTCAGTGGTCCCCGATTAATGTCAGCAAATTTTTTATTTTATATAAATTCTTCAACAAGGTTTTCTTTTGTTACTGACTTCATATCGGCAACCATTGCAAGTACCATAAAACGGAAAATTAAAACCAAACAGTTTGTAACTTTATGTAAAAATAATCAAAACAAAACGTGTAACGTTTCATGAATTAAATAAAAAGGAAACTGTCACATTTAAAGAAATCACCAGAATATTTTATTTTATTGAAATTCAACGAGACAAGCGAACACAAAATTTAACTGAAGTAAGTGCGGACGACAAAAATACAGTTCACTATACCAAACAATTGGTAAAAATTGTGATCAGTTAGACAATCGAACAACTATATAAACGTCGAGGCGTAGCGTCGTGGTAGCAAGGAAATCACTGATTCTCTTTAATTTTAATTCAATATGCTTACATGCTTGATTAACATAATTTTTAAAATTTTCATACTGGCCAAACAACGAACAAACTCGTTTTCTAAAATAGAAATATATTTCCCCGCTCTTTTCGAAATAGGATTTTATGTGCGCTAACACCATATTCGGTTGGGGTGTTGAACTTGACGTAATACGAAACAGGATTATATGTCGTTCTCATTGGTTTCCCTAATAGAGTATTCAGATGCATACATAAGCCAACTAATCAGCGATTTGTAGAATTTAATCATGGATTTTGCATACAGAAAAGTTCATTTTTTTATAAAAACTCCATATTTGGTAGGGGAGTCGAACTTGACGAAATACTTTACAGGGTTATAGGTCGTTCTCATCGGTTTCCCTAATAGTGTAGTAAGATGCAAGTATAAGCCAGCTAATCAGCGATTTGTAGAATTTTATCATGGGTTTTGCATATTGAAATGCGCATTTGTTTGCAACAACTCCATATTTGGTAGGAGTGTCGAACTTGACGTAATACTAAATAGGGTTATAGGTCGTTCTCTCCCTAAAAGAGTATTAAGATGCATAATAGTGCTGGGCTAAATAGTTCTTTTCTGCTAAAAAGCGTATGAGCAAATAAAGAAAAAAAAAACGATTGACTTAGCACATCACTAATACACAAGCCAACTAATCAGCGATTTGTCGAATTTTATCATGGATTTTCCATATTGAAATGTGCATTGTTCCATATTGAAACGTCATTGCGATAATATTTGCTGCGTTTCATTTGACGTAGCAAAGTACAAATAAGTACTTGAGAGTAGATGGTAAATGGAACGCAGAAAATTAGTTGCGAAAATAAAATTTAATTTAAAAAAATTTACGTGCAACAAGGAAAGTTGGAAAATTAATTATTAATTTGAAAACTGATCAGCCATTTATTACCGATTAGTTGTACTAAATATTCTGGTAACGAAGTCGCCATAAATACAAAAAGTAAACTACTCATAAAATTTAGCAAGAGTAGCTGCGTGCAGTCAGAAATACTTGTGTGTACTTTGCCACGTTAAATGGAACGCAGCAATTATGCTTGAGGCATAAAGCCTAACGACTAACCTAAATAATCATATATTTAACTTAAATGTAATGCTTATTATTGATGAGTAATTACCCACGACCAAGGGCAAAATTTCGTATCACTGACTTTCTGAACTGAACATGCGGTCTAAAACGTTATCACTTCAATAATTTTTGGTTTCAATTAATAAAATGAAAAATTTAAATGTTTAGAAATGTCCCAATGAGTAATATGGAATTCCCCATATTTCGAATCTATTTATCTTGTTTCAGTTGAGAGGTATTTCTAAGTCTTACGTCTAGTTCAACTTTACTTTTCTCGTATAATACTATCTTAGAAAGGTAAAGGGCCTCTACAATCGAACTACCGTCTTCCCCCGAAAAAAGCGCCCATGCGTTATAAACAAATAGAACACCTACTCTGCGTTTTATTCGAATACAACGCCTACGCGTTAATTGACGAAGTATTTACCAATATTTTTAAATTTTAGTGAAATATCTTCTAAAAATAAGTACATATTAAATCCTTTAAGCAATACTTATTAATTTCTACAAAACTCGTGAAATATGAAAAATGAATGGATCCTAAATATAATGTATACTGGGAAAATTGAAAGTTTGCAGGGAAATATCTATACACAAACGAAGTAAACAAAACGTAAACGATGCAAATAAAATATAACCTCAAAATAAAGTGGTGTGTGTTGTCAGATTTTTTTTTACTTTTGAGATTAAATTAAATATACGAATATATAAAAATTTGCTAAAATTAATTGTCTTTGATAGTACAATTATTATTTAATATATTATTGCGAAGGTATAATTAATAAATACATAATAATAAAATACAGTAAACAAATCGTTAACTTTAATTTTAGAAAATGTCACAAAACAGAAAATCTTATACATTAAAATTTAAACTCTATGTAATCAGCGAGTACAGGGCAAATATACAATAGCTGGATACGGGTTTGTGGCATTAGCAAAAAAAATACAACGTAACATCTTCAACCATCCGGGGGTGGTATAAAAATAAATATTTACTTCTTGAAAGTATACACAACTTCGACAAGAGTTAAACGACGATTTGCTGGTGGTGGACGTAAAGAATTATTTCCAGAAATGGAATCATTACTAATTGAATGGATACAAACTCGTAATTCTCAAGGTTTAACAGTTAAAGATAAATATATACAGCGGTTGCTGCCGGCTAACTCTAGCGAAACAATTCGACAATTTTTAAGAGAGGTACATAATTTGATAGATTTGAAAAATATTAAATCCGGCAATATAATAAACTTTGATCAAATCCCCAGGTACTTTGAGTCTTCAGCAAGAAGCACGATCACGGAAAAGGGATCTTGGAACGTATTATTGCGTAAAGCGAGTTCATCGCATAAACGGTTTACTGTAACTTTTGCAATATCTGCAGATGGGAGAATACTTAAACTACAACTACTTTTTGCAAATTAAAAAAAAAATGCAAAAAATAATAACAAGTGTTTCGTCGATGTAAATACTACCGGGATGTGGAGCCTGGACGTGCTTGAACGATATATTAACAATATTATTAGAAAACGTTCCGAAACTAATTTATAGAGAACCGGTTTTTTTACTTATAGATTCGTATGGATCACACTTAAAAGTAAAGGACAGTAAGAAATACATAAACTACAACATTTTTATAAAAATGATGCCTCCGAATTTGGCCAAAATACTACAACCATTAGATGTAGCCATAAATCGATCATTTAAGGCCGCTTATCGTATGATAAATACATATCAAAAGCACGAAGGAAATGCAAACCAAAACCGGCAACCCTAAAATACCTAATTATGAACTTGTTTCAGATTGGGTGACAAACTGGACTGAGTCTTTGACTTCCGAACATATAGTAAATTCCTTTGCTATATGTGGTATTGGGGCGACAAAATCCTTTTCGGTAAATAAATTACATCCTCCATTAAAAATGATCTACGATGATTTTAATATGCTTGGCTGGCTAGAAAAGTTTTCTACCTTATTGGATGATGGACAAAACTAATTCGAAACTATCGGGAAAAGCAATTCGCTCTGGCCTGAGAAGAATTCAACATCACTTTTCGAATGTATTAAAAAAAGTACAAATAACTTGTAATCGTTTACTACATGGCTAAATAATATTATTACAAACGTCATCAAGGTAATCGACGATGAAACGGGCGACTTTTTTGATGTAGAGGATCAAGGGTCAAGTTACAACTGGGACATTCAACGTCAACTGGGGTCGAGATTTCAGCCCTCGCAAAAGTAGAAAACCTAAAGACCACTGTTATCAAGTTGAATAATAATTGCGTTTTTATTAATCAAAATGTATATAATGAATTCGGCGCTTCGCATGTAACTCTTTTAAGGTTAAACGATTACTACGGATTAAAGCTTGATTGAATTTGAGATTTAAACAAAAAACAATAAATAACCTAAAATTTGTGATGAATTGACTTATACTAAATGAAACTGGGATATTTTTTTAATATTATATTTATGACTTATTCTGAAATAAAAAAGATGTTAAGACCAGTTTTGTCTTAGACCATCGAGTTTTATTTAAAATGCATATTTAATAAATTTTTAATTTTACCTCAGAGGCGTTGTATTTGAGATGGCGTTCTATTTGAATTATTTTTTTCATTTTAAGAAAGTCAAGAATTTTTGTATTCCCGAATACAATGCCTGGGCGCTTTTTTCGGGGGAAGACGTAGTCCGCAATTTGCACACTAATTTTAAATAGCGGTTTAAAATAAGTTTCATATAACTTTTTTACGTATTAAAATCATACATCTTCCAAAACAGGTACCATACGTACTATATGTATTATCTTAAGAAATAAATGTGTAATGTAAATATATGTGTTCACATAAATTTTAGTCACAAAATCGTAATGTTTATAAACTAGCTACGGTATACAAATTATGCTGACGGTTATAAAAATAACATTTCACAAACGAAATATATTTTCATTTAAATATACTTAAATAAAAAAAAAACTGAAATGATAAATAAGAAAATATATTTGAACGTAGGAAAAGTTACATTAACTATAAAAAGAAGAAAAATAACGCAACAAACACCGTATCAACGTAAAAAACAATAATAACTATGTACATATGTATCAGCCACTAAAAATATGTACGTAGCACACGACATTTTTATTATCTAAATCGAAAACGTGCACGTGAAAAAGAAGAAATTTTTTTTAGGATTTAGGGTAGTTTGTCGCTGGCTTACGAATATTTTCATTGGCACGGGATGAAGTTTTTGAGAATAAATATTCACAAAAATTAAAATAAATTTATTTTTATTTTTTATTTTTTAGAATAGACACATCGAAGGTGATGAAAAAACGTTTACAAAAGTCTAACGAAGTATAACCTCGCAAAACATAACAACAGTTATTGGAGTATATTCTTTGGTATCACTAGCCAGCATAAGCATCACCCCTGCGCTATTTAACTCCAATTAATTAGATTCTCTATTGTATATCACGGGAAAAACTATTTATGTACCAGTATATAGTTGTTTTCACCATTTTTCTATGAAGAATATTTATTGAATTGTGCCAATTAAATATAATTTTGTTTATTACAATTAATAACTTATTTTTCCCCATAAATTTTGGGCATACGAAACAATAGCTATTCTTGTTTGTAACGGTTGTTATTTCATCTTTCATGAACCCATTACACAAGCAAACATGAAACCTCACGTTCCAATAAAATCGATCATTCCCATATCCACGTTGTAAGATACATAATTTAATTCTTATCTACATATAAAAGGTCGAACACCAAAAGTACTCGCGTTGCAAAATTAAAAAATATTGTACAAGAAATTAAATTGAATAATTTCACAATTTTATGTTTCTGTTTTGAAAACCGATACTCAAGAGCGTTTTTGTATGCAATTTCAGCAAAAGCGCGTGTTAATTTTTTTTTAATTTTCATGTAGAATTTTTTTCAAGGCCAGGTGCGATAACCTGGAATAGTATTTTGATGAGTAACAATGAATGATTATCACCACCGACAATTTTTTTTGTATATTTGATTAGATTTAACGTGTTGAGAAGGTTAGTTAATATTTAACTTTTGGACGAATCAAGTCCAAATTGTAGGGGTTTGCTCACCGCGGAGCAAATCCAACGATTTTGTGTCGGTAGTTTGTTTATTTTTGGTGTTTACCGTGTTTTTTGTAGTTTGTTTCGTATATAAATGTCGGGCCATGGGTATTTCACCATGAGAATAGTGAATAAAATCTTCTGTCGTCCAGAATCATTAACAATTTTAGTCATATACAGATACACGGTGGTCAAACGCGTTAAAATTATCGAAGCCTATTATGAAAATGGGCGCGTTCAAAAATAAATGCATATCGCTTATTACATGATTGGTGTTAATATTCGACCAACTGAGCCTAGATTTTTCAATATCGTGCACAAATTCGACACTGGCTCGGTATCAAATGTTAACCAACAGCGCGTGCTCGAACAGGCCGAACGTAGAGTGTGGCCAAAAGCCCATCCACATCAACTTGTCATCGTGTGCGCAATTAAAGCTCTCAAGAACCAGATTACGTCGATTTTTAACAAATGATTTGAGTATGCATGCTTACAAAATTCAGCTAAATGAAATCTCCAGACCATTTCAAGTGCCGTATGATCGCCAATTGGATGCACGAGCAAACAATTTATTTCGATCTTTCAAAGAAAATCATCTTCAGTGCGAGGCCCATTATCTTCGAAGAGTCACTCTTTCTGTTTGGTGTGGTTTTTGGGCTGAGGGAATTATTGGACCGTTTGATATAACTAACTTTTATGGCTCGAATTGGATGATTTGTATTTGGGCGATATGTGGTTTCAATAAGACTGTGCCACATGCCACACAGCTAATGCAACAAATGCTTTATTACGCAAGAAGTTCCCGGGACGCATTATCTCGCGAAACAGCGAGGTTAATTGATTTTTGTCGATTTGACACCCTTGGACTTCTTTCTTTGGGGTTATCTCAAAAGTAAGGTCTATGTCAATAAGGCATCTACAACTCAAGAGCTAAAGGACGAGATAATAAAGCATATTGGTGGAATAGAGGAGCAATTATTCCGAGATGTCATCCTAAATTTGGACAAACGGATTGATATGTGCCGCAGAAGCCGTGGCGAAAATTGGTCGATATTATCTTTCACACATAATTATTATCGATCAAAAAGCATGATTCAATAAATAAATCAAAATCATTCCAACGCTTAAATTATTGAATATTTTAAGTACGAAAACTTATATGTGATTTGATCAGGAAATAGTTCGCCAATTTTCTATGAATTTATTTGCTTGTTTTAAGTTTTTTTCAGATCTTCAGAGAACTTCAGATCTTCTTTCGCTGTTGCTCGGATTCCTAGTATTGTAATTAGATTTAAACTCGAATTGCGTTCCTTGGTCACTTGTAGGAATGCCGCATCGTGATCGTAAGTGTTTACGGTGGTAGTGGCAATAGTTGCAACTGTTATGCCATTCATGAAGTATGCTTCGGGTCAGCGAGTTAATCGATCAACACACGTATAGTAGTATTCAATTCTCGCTGGAATTCTGACAGTTCACGCGCAGAAAAAATACATAGGTTCCTTAGTTCGTGGCAAAAGTTTTCCAAAGACGTTGTTTTCATAGGCGTGCAATTTTTTTTTCACCTATTAATTTTTACATGAAATATGATTGCACATAAAATTATAATCATTTTGAATGTTTTGTGTATTAAAACTGAAATATAATACATTTTAATCAGTATTTATTATTTTATTTAGGATTACTATGTAAAATAAATGCGACCCATCAAAGTTTTTATAATTTTTGTAACTACATCACTGAAGGCTGCGCAAAACTATTAAAAAAAATTGTTTTTTAAGATCTGAATAAGACTATAATTGATGTGAGTATCTATTAGACGAAGGAAGCGGACCTACGATGTCTAAGTCGATATGTTCAAATCGACCACGTCGAATATCAAATTATTTTCCATATTTATTTATTTATTAATGACATGTTATTAACCGAGCAAACGGCGCAGTGGTTAAAGCTATGGCGGTTGGATCGGGAGGTACCGGGTTCGAATCCCTATAGGGTTGGGATGCAAAAGGGAATTTTCATCATCTGATTACGATCGGTGATGAAGATAAACACATCTATGACCCCCTGTAGCCTTATTCTATAAAAAATAAGATAATGACACTTGATAAACAGTGAACGAAAAGAGAATCGAAAAACAATTTAATGTAATTTTAGTAAAAAATCACAAAGTTTACCCGTTTTCACGTTTACACATTATCTTATTTTTTACAGAATAAGGGTGCTGTTGAGAGTGCGGAATCCATGGGCCGACCCACCTTTCATGTCAGCACTATAGGTTGGCATGAACCAATCCAATGTGCAGGTGGTTTAAACGAAAACGGGTCTGTAGCCGTACATCCTCGATTTGGCTAAAAAAAGCGAACTGCGAAATACTTGGGAGTGCCTCGAGCCCCAGAACATATTGCAGGGAAAGAATAAGCAGAAAAGCAAACAAACGGACATGTTATAAATCATGATACAAAGTTTCCAAAAATGATTACAAAAAATGATAATTTTTTAACATGAAAGCAAAACACCAATTATATATACATATATGAGAACTGATTATCGAACAAACGATAGTTTCGAGCTCTCTAAACAGGAATAAAAATAAATAAGAAAACAAATATTAAAACAATACTTAAAATAAAAAAATTTTCTAATCAGTTATCAATTTAACAAAACATTCATAATTGTCTGATGAATTCAGTACAATAGTATCAGTAATTTTTAAATGATAACACGAAATACATACGGCGACGTCTAAGGTTTCCAATAGCCAATTTTCTACAAGTGATAAAAATGGTTTGGAATGAATGTTACTTCCAAAAAATTCTGGTAAAGCATAAAAATTGTCCGTGCTGCAACAAGCAAATAGTGATTGAAGTGATCTTAATTAAATCTCGGACTATTACAAACAAGTGGGAGATTAGTACGAAAGTTATACCGAGCATCACTTCTTATTACATGATGCCCACTCCCCTTAAAAAATACTTTTAAAACCTTATAAACGTGCAAACGCAAAATAATTTTTTGTTGGATGTACGATGGATTCAAAATAGTTGGACAACAATCACCCCCCTAATATAATCCATATTCAGGCATGACATAAATCACAGAGGATAATATAATTTTATTTTTTATTTTTTTTTTAGCTTAGAAATATGAGCTTTACAATTATAAGGTTAGTATCCAAATGAATGCCGAGAAACTTAAAGCAATTGACTAACTCAATATTCAAACAATCAGAATGACGACTAACTGAAGCACATATCAAGCCATTCAAGTAAAACTTTAGGGTCAGAATTAACCATAGAAATTAAATCCGTGGGACGTTTAGCAGTATAAGTTAAGGGTAAATCATCAGCAAAACCCGTACTGTTACCCATTTAATTTAAGTTTACAGATAAAATTAGCATAAGTAGAAACAGAAGAGGACCTAGTACTGATCCCTGAGGTATTCCAACTTCAACAATTCTAAAATCACTAAAGTGTCATTAATTCTGACTCTCTCTGTTCTATTATCTAGGTAGGAACTAAACCACTTCAAACAGAATAGATAACAAAAGTTTATGGTCAACTTTATCGAATGCCTTAAAAGCATCAATAAATAAACATATACTAATATTACGACTATTGAGACCGGTAAGAATAACGTCCAAAAATTCCAACATAGTTGACTCATACCTGTTGAAACCCATGCTAATGAACGCTTTTTGTTTTACAGTAATGTAACTCGGTTTTTAACTGCTTTTTCAAGAATTTTGTCAATACCTGGTTAGATTTCAATAAGGTCTCTAGTTTCGAAATAACAGTTGCAGGTTTAAATCTCTTAGGAACCACTCCCTGCTCAAAGGAAACATTGAAAATATGAGCAAGAATAACAGCTTTCAAAATATAATTACTAATTCCTTCATTGTCTAATGACGCTTTAGGTTCCAACGATTCAATAATAGTAATTATTTCATTATTAGAAACTGGAGTCATAAAATTTTTTTTCCAACCATAATCATAAGAATGGTCGTAGTTTGTTGGTGCTCTATTCGATAAATAATTGTCTCCTAACTTGTTTGCAAGACTAGTAAAATAAATATTGAACTCATTAGAAATATCGACATCATTTGTAGGAAGAGCACACTGACACCCGTAAAATAACCTGTTTGCATTTTTCTTAATTTTCTTAATTATTCTAATAAATTTTAAAGTAACTAATACTTTAATAAAAAAATGCATTGCATCATCTTGCGAAAACCCTGAAAAACTTGCTTATATAGTCGTATATTTTTTCACAGATTTATTTTAACCGTTTTTTTGTTATCCTGAAAATAGTATAAAATCGAGATAAGATACTTTACCTTTTCACCACAGATATATCGTAATACTAATCTATCTTTATCTACATATATGTTTGTACTATTTTAAGTCGTAGATGATAACGTTTTTATTAACCATAAACTGTCAGCGTTAGTATTTCTTGATACATCATCATATAAATAGGCTTCTGACATTAATTTGGCTATAAATGAAAATTTCATTTTTTTACTGGCAGTGTCAAATTATCAACCTTAATTATTCGATTTCATATTTCTTGAAGTATGAACTTTTCGTTTTTCTAATTACGAGTATATACTTAACGATTTAAAACCAAAATATCTTACCTCACAAATTATTCTAATGTCTTAAATATTTAAGGATGTTTGGAAATAAATATTGAACGAAATCCTCTCTTCTACTAATAAAAATACATTTCTAAAAATGTATAGTTAGTTTGTTTGAAATAATTCTAGTTAAGAAATATGTTGAATTTCATTTGAAATGGTCGTCCAAGCAAGATATAGTAAATTTTAGTTAGAAAATGGCCAAAATTAATAAAAAATAACCTTAATTTGTTCGAGCAACATAAAAAAATGTTGCATTTAACTTAAAAATTATGTTTAATTCTAATTGTAAAAGCTATGTAATTTTATTTAGAAACATTTAAAATGTTTTGCAAAAAACCGAAAATGATTTGCAAACAGTTTAAATCAAAAAAAAAAAAAAAATCTATAAAATTGTATGCAAATACATCTATCAATAACTAAAATAAAACATGAATTTAAATTGAAAATGTACGTCAAATTTAATTTAAAAATTTCGTCCAATTCTATTTAATTGACATTTAATATGTTTTGTAAAAAAACGTTTTGCAAAAAGTTGAGAAGTAATTAAGAAAGTTTAAGCTAAAAAATAATTGCTAATTTTAAGTGAAAATGATATATGTATAGTATTTGCAATGAAAGTTGGAATATCAATCAAATTAACCGTCATTGCCAACGGTGATGTGTCCCAGGCATAAATAACGACTTAATCTTTGGCAATCTAAAATCCAAGACCAGCATCAATAATAATGAAAAATTGAAATGGTTTAACACATACGTAACATACTTTGTACTAATAAAATATTAGCAAAGCGCTGAAGTAGGTGAAAAATTGATTTTTAAATAAAATAAATGATTAATTATAAATTTACCGTTGATTAATAATAGAAAAAATTAATTAAATATTTATACACATACATTTATAATTCTTTTGCACAGGCACCCGCTTAAGATAACAAAAATGCAATTATTTTTCGTTTAGATTGCATTCATTTACCGGAGTAAAACAAAAATTGATTCGTTTAATCATCGAACACCTTTAAAAGGTATGTAATATGTTCAGTGTTGAAATAATTTGTTTTATATTTAACGATTTCTCACCATCCCACCTTCAAATTCAACTCTTCACTTTATCATCATATTTATCTAATTGGTGGAATCTTAAATTGGAATTTAATTATATTTTCCTTCTTTATGTTATTTAAGTTTTATCTGTTTTTTTAATTAAAAATCATATAAATTATAATTGATCATTTTTTTGTTTTTGTTTTACGTTTTATTGATTGGAATAGAAATTAGCGTGAATATTAAGATATATGTACATAGATGTGCAAGAATGGTGCTGGGTGGGTAGGATTTTACGTCTGCTTGAGATTGTAAATAATTGATTAGAGTACGTGGTGAAAACGTTTTAAGGATTGTTAATCTATTATTTATGAACAGTTGGTTTTTGTAATTATACATATTCTCATTTTATTTTACTTAAAAGATTTAGATTTTTAAATATACTTCGGCGAAATAATTATTAAATTATCAAAAAACGAAAGAGCTGTAAAGGCGCCAATTCGTCTGGACAGACAACAGAGTTTTTGTTATAAAAAAAAACACGAGAATTTACTGTGTATATAGACCAACAGATGGTCAACTGCATTGAAAGCTCCAATTCACAATACAAAAGTTTTTTTTTTGTTTCTGGTGTATTCATATCTATTTCTTGGAGTCTATATTATGAACAGCATAAAAAAAGGATTGAAACACAACTGCATTTGGTATTATTATCCTTTTTTTAAATATATAATATGCTAGATGGTACAAGTATATATGTATGTACATCCATTTACAGAAAAAACACAACACTGAAAATTATATTTTACCATTTTTTATAAAATTGGCAAAGTTGAATGGAATTGTTTCTTGTTCCACACAAAAAAATTTCAACCAAATTGCATTCCATGCGTTTGCCAAAAAAAACAGTAGATTTTTTTTTTTTAACGAGGATTGCTTTGTACAATATACAGCGTTTTTAAAATCGCAGAAATTACTCGGTGATCTTATTTCTAGTTTAAATGAAATAAAACGTAAAGCTTTTAATTGGATATATTCTGTGTTGTTGTAGTTCCTTTGTTTCAAATTGAGATTGTTTCCCCCAAAAGCTTTTAAGTAAATTGCTTAGTTGTACAAAATGAATAAAGTTCATTGAAATTCGTTTCTTTATTTTTTAGGTTAATGCAGTTCCAAGGTTTTGCTTACTAATTTAAAAAACTGTTTATAGAAAAATTCAATATAATGTAGCAGAGAGTAATACTTTGAAAACAGGATGAAAAAATAAAGATTTTAGTAAGGATACTTTTAAAATCCATTGGTATACGAAAATAGAATACTGGTTCTAACTACATATATGAATGTTGCTTATACTTTCATTTGGTGCATTCCAGTTAAGGTTGAAAAGTAATTACAACTCTTATAGCTATATGTAAAGCAATTCCCGCTAGATTGTTGTGTAAAATTTGGACAAACCTTCCCTAATATCTAACATTGAAAATTTAAATTTAAATCGGTAAATAGCAGCCACCCATAATGACCCAAAATGTAAAAATTAATAAAAAGTTTGTAATCTTCATAACGACTGCAACGATCACTTTTTAATTTTTAAGAGAATTTAAAATTAATAAGTTGTGCCGTGCCGTATCGTAATAAAGTAAAATTTTGTTTAATTCAGGTATAATTTTGGTTTGTTCTTAATTAAAATTTATATGAATTAAAAATAAAATTTGTTTGTGTTTATAAATTAATAAATTTAGGGGTTAGACCATGGTAAAGCTGGAAAAATAAAATAGATTTTTTCGAACTTTCATATAAAAAATCGCTAAATCAATTTATTTCAAATTTTGTGCATTAAGAGAGGTTTAAGGAGTAGAAAACAAAAATTTTAATCAGTTGTTCAGCTATGTCTGAAGAGATACCGATTCCAAAATTCTCGTTATATTAAAAAAGGGTTTTAAGCGGTTGACAGAAAAGCAGAATCATCTGTAAGCGATGAAAAAAGTAAATTCGCGGAAATTCATAACTGTTTCATGAAATGACTACCAGTTTGTTTCTTTTTTTTTTAACCCCTTAATTATTGGTTCTTTTCGTTGCAATAATTTTTCATCTCATGTTTAAAAAATGATTAATAAAAATATATTGTATTGTTACGTTTTTGCTTTGCCAATCAAGGTTCGAATCACTGGATTGTGAATAAAACAAACCAGTTCAATTTATCACAAACTAATTTATTTAACTATCTCAAAAATTAACACAACACAATTCATTAACAATAATTCCAAAAGCACTTATTACAATATTCGGTTTAACTTGATTTAATCTTTTACACAACCTCATTCCAAAAACGAATAATTCAATAAGACTTTACACTACCGCGTTTTAAATATGACCCGATTTTAATCATCAAACACCATCTAATTCGCTTTTTTATATACTCAAACCAAAGCTCTACAACTCTAATTTTTCCAGTAAGATTAGTCTAGTACAATGTAGAACAGTTTTAGCAAGGAAAATTTTCATTTTAATAAAATTAACTAAATACCCGAAGGTGTCACTGGTAGTAAACCTATTCTATTCTAACCTAGCTGCCGTCGTAACAGTATGTTACGCTGGTGATTTGACAAGTTCGTGAGCGCCACCTATGTTTCACTAGTAGAAATAGAAAGCATTCACTCTTCATATGAATGCAAACGATATTCCAAGTCGACCTGTCAAATTATTTTGTTCAGACAGCTGATTAAGTGACGGTGATGCGTTTTTGTATTTTTTTAAAATGAAAAAAATCGAACATCGTGCTGTCTTTAAATTCTTTGTAAAAAAAAATTTAATGGCTATGGAAATTTATAATAAAACGATAAATGTGTTAGGTGATGCTGTTCCTTCAAATTTAATGAGTTTCCGAATTTCAACGTGGTTGTAAAATCCTTGAAGATGATACTCGTTCTAGACGCCTAAAACTGTTAAGCTTTTGGAAGAAAGACGATTTCTCAACTGAACAAAATGGTGAAAATCGGCAAAGAAGGTTATTGCATCAGTGTTTCGGATGCAAAAGGAACTTTGTTAATTGATTACTTTCAAACTAGTAAAACAATAACCGGAGCGTATTATTCAAAACTTTTGGAAAAACTGGATAAAGTCCAGTTTAAAACACACAAAAAACATCTTTCATCAAGACGACGCACCGGCTCTCAAAGGTGTTTGCACATCTGTCTCCCTCTGACCTCCATATGTTCCCAAACCACAAAAAAACTTCTGCGTGGAAAGCGTTATGAGGTTCTAGCTGCCGTAATAAAGTATTTTAAAGGTTTTCCGGAAAATCACTAGTGAGATCCATACATGAAAGTCATTGAACTTGATATCTTCAACATGAAACGGCTTTGGATTTCTTCTAGAATTTCTAAACAATGTTGGCTATTCATTGTATGACCAAGCTGTTTGATTTTTAGATGGTTTTCAATAACAGCATGCGTTGAATCTACAGGCATATACGTATACCCGGTAATTAGAAATGTTAACGTTTTTTCCCTAACGTATTTAGCCATTGATATAAAGTGTTTTGGCCTGCACAATTATCACAATAAAGCGTTTTAATAACCGTTTGCCGATTATCAATTAAATTTAAAAATTTAAAGAGGTTGCACATTACATATTTCGTTTGCTCCGCGTTTCCCTTGATTTTCATTCCATAAATGACCATTTCATTCATTTCCATAAGTGACCATTTCTTGTGGCTGATTCGTATACCGTAAAGTTATACACTGCAAACTTTCATTAGTATCCTAAAAGCAAACTGTTTCCTTTAGGCACATTAAGTACCTTTTATAAATCAAAGGAACAGACTAAAAGACTGACTGCTCATTTAACCCTAATCGGTTCCTTGTATGCGCGCACATACAATTTTGATTTTTAAACTTGAATAAAATAACGACGGCGCGTCGGAATGAACTGGTTTTCTGTAAAGTAGATTTATTTTGGCTATAGAATCGAAAAATTCAGTCACTAGATGTCGTCCATGTTTGGTATTGCCTGAGCAGCTTTAGTTACGAATTGGTTCCATTGTATGCGCGCACATACACATACATCTGCCGCTCGCGTATGTGTGTATGTCGACATATGTTACGCGCTATTTTTCGTTCCATTGGCATCAGTTTTTCGTAGAGCACACACGAGTAAACATTATTTACTGCGTCATTCGTATTTGGATGTGTTTATTATTATTTTTTGCTTGTTTTGTGCCATACTTGTTGTGCTTTCGCTCTATTTTTTTGGTAAAAAATGGATCGAATTTTACGTGAAAGGCGACAAAGAGATGAATGTGATATGGATTTGGATTCAGAAAGTGACACGGGCGAATCTCAGTGGAATAGTGACGATGATTTTGTATTATCGGACGAGGAAAGTGCTCAAAGTGAGTTGAGCGAGCACGAAGATGAAGAAGATATTGAGCCGATTGAACAAAATATTGCGGAAGAAAATGCAGCAAATCCAGAAAATAAATATTGGTCAAAGGATAAAAAGATACAATATTCATCGTAGCCATTTGAATTCAGTCGTAGAAACTCATTTCAGGTAAAAACATACCGTTTTTGTTATGATTCATTGTATCTGTCGTATGTGTGTTCTCAATGTATGAATGCATGCTTGTTTTCTTGCTTGTGAGGTTTTTTATTTCTTATGTTTATTGTTTGTTTTATTTTTGTTATGTTCTCAGGTCCAAAAGCAATAGCGACAGCTAATATTGTTGATGTTTCGTCTGCATTTCAAATTTTTCTTAGACCGATTGAGCACATTATTTTGAACATGACGAATTTATATGGTGTGCGAAAGTACAAGAAGCAAGGGCAAAACATTGATATGTATACTCTGCATGCATACTTTGGATTGTTGCGCTTGCTGGCGTGTATCGGTCGTACGGTGAATGTGTTACTCAGCTTTGGAACGAAAGAACTGGTCGACCAATATTTAGAGCTACAATGTCCTTGAAAATATTCAAGCGTATTCATGGTTGCATTCGATTTGATGATCGAGAAGAACGCTTTGCCATTGCTTCTACTTCTGTTCGTTATAAATTGGCACTGATTCCTAAATGTGTACGAACGATGGAATAAAAACTTGAAAGCAGTATTCACACCAGGTAACAACGTAACCGTAGATGAGCAGTTAGTTCCGTTTTGTGGGCGATGTCCGTTTCGTCAGTATATTCCTTCAAAACCGGCAAAATATGGCATAAAGATTTGGATTTTATGCGACTCATCAAACTGGTATGCATACAACACAAAAATTTATGTTGGTCGTGATCGAAATACTGCTCCTGAACGCAATCTCGGACGGCGTGTTGTCATGGATTTGGTGAACGGACTTTCCGATAGGAATGTTATATGCGACAACTTTTTTACTTCATATCAATTGGCTGAGGATTTGAATAAAAATCGTATGACTATTTTGGGAACGATTCGAAAAAATAGGACTGAAATTCCTTCCGTCTTAGTTGATATGCGTCAAAAGCCAATCTATTCAACTGAAGTTTTGTATGAATATAAATTGCAAGCTGTTATGTTGTCATATGTTCCTCGCCGTTACCGATTCGTCACATTGCTGAGTACATACCACAATGTTGTCAGCATAAATGAACAGGATGAAAAGAAGAAACCGAACCTTATCGAAGACTACAACCAAACCAAGAGTGGCGTTGATACAATGGACCAAATGGTGGCTACGTACACATGCAAACGAAAAATCAATCGGTGGCCAATGGCAGTATTTTGTAACATGCTTGATGTTAGTGCGTTGAATGCATTTGTTACGTTTGTTTCTTTGTTTCCGGACTGGAAAAATGAAAGATCCAATCACAATATTCGTCGTCGACTTTTTATTGAAGAACTGGGAATGGCTCTTGTGGAGCAACATATCGCAAAACGCAAAACTCAATCGGCAAACAGATTTTTTTATATTTCCAATTGGACATGTTATTCTATAAACCTGAGTACATTTACGTACTGTTGAATCTTTCGTTTGTTTTCGGTTTATAGCTTTCTTGTCTATGCAATTGCTGAGACATTTGTCTTTTCCCGCTTGCGTTGGTATGTTCCAGTAATCATTGAACAATCGTTGCCTTACTCCATTTGGGATGCTTGCGCAATCATTGTAACAGCTAGCACTATTTTCACAGGGATTTGATTTCATTCATTTTTCTGGTATTAAAATTCTCTTTTTAGTATGATATTTTGCACCCGATTTGCGTTTAGAACTGATAGAACTTCTTGGTTTCTTTGGCTTCTTTTCGTAGATTTCGGTTTGGCTTATGTCATTCGGTGTAATTTGATCTGCTAAATTGTCCATACTTTCTACACAATGATATGTAAGCGGTAAAGTGACTGTTGCGTTGGTTTCTAATACATCTTGAACTTCCATTATTACATCATGATAGTCATACAGTATATTTTCCTGCATATCACTATTATAAATATCAACTTCAAACTGGTCTTCGGAATCAATATGTGGCTTTTCAATTACCAAATGTGGTACATTAATAGAAATTTTTTTTTTTTACTGTTACTGTTGATTGAGCTAATTTATGGTTCGTGATTCGGAATCGCTTGTACTGATGGAAAGAGAAAATCTGCATTCTGATCCAATAAACTCGTCGATGGTTTGCTGAAGCTCGTCGATGGTTCTTTTGCGCCAAAGCCAATGCAGTAAATAATTTACCTCTGGAACTTATTTTCTGTATGAAATACGCAAATAACACAAACCCCAAATTATAAAACTAATAATGTCTTAAAACTAGCGAATATTATCAAAATAAAAATAATTGAAACTCAAAATCTTAAATATTGCGTATTTATGATTGACTGACAAAATTTATAATATCTCAAATAATTCAATATATTAATTATATTAATTGTAATAACAATAAAGTTTCAACAATAAAGCCAAAATCGTATGCATTACAGTCGCTTAAGCGATTTTTTTTTTTTTCAATTTTATCAAAAGCCACAAGCGACCATATCAAAAAAATTTCAAATTAATAAATTTTTATTCATTTCGTACTTAGCTGAAGAAAACGCACTTTTATTTACATTTAAAATCACATAAACTTGCCGTATCAGTGAAAATACACGGCTACCGCTTTAGTCGCTTAGCTCAAACTTTATAGTATGTCGGATAGGTTTTTTACGAGAACATTTTTGTAGAAAATAACGGGTTTTTCCTATCAAAAATTTTACTGAATGTAAACAGACAGATAGAGCAAAATCAACCCCCCCCCCCCCATCATATAGAAATTTTCTTGAAGATAATCTATCTATCCTTCTAGATGATGTACCAGTTTTGATCAGGAATAGAATGTGGTTTTAAGAGCGGCTAAAAGGCTTCACGGGTTAGATCGCTTACCGGTTCGATGTGAACCGCTTTCACGGACATGCAAACAAAAATACACAAGTATCCTTTGATAGGATTGGTTGCACCTCTACCTTTCCTCGTCGCAAAATAGAGAGGCCCGGCGAAGTTCATCCCGCAGTTTGTAAATGGGCGTGCCGGCGTTACCCGCTCCGTGGGCAAGTTTCCCATTAATTGTCGGCTCGTTCGGTGTGCATGTTTCACACAAATTACACAAGTTTTGAGTAATGAACGTATTTTCGTACGTCCGTTCATTATCCAATATTTCTGCCTGATAATGTTACTAGTTAATGTAGGGCGTGTAGGTTTTCTGTGTGTGTCTCCCATATCAGTCGTTTTGTGAATATGTGATCAGCAGACAATATCACTGGATGCTTCCTGTCGTAATCAAAATCGGCGTTGAAAATAAGACCGCCAACTCGTAGTACGCCCGCTGCGAATGTATCATTTTGTACCCATAGAATACATTGCATTCGTACCGATCGTAGCGATCGTACCGATGGTACGGAGTATCTGTTTAAGATTTGATTTCTTGGTGAATAAATTATCTAACCAATCATCTTTGGTTGCTGTAACTTGAAGAGTACAATGCGTAAACAGGGTCTTGCTGAATTCCTTTTCTATTGCTAGTTGGTTTGACTTCAAATTCGAGTCAGTCAGTATTTAAATTCTTCTCGCACTTGTTTGTATCCAGTTTTGTAACGGTCAGGTAAAGAATCATCCCAGTCTATTTTCAGGAACCACATCTTTTGGAATAAGACTTTCAGTAGCACTACGGACGGAGATAAAAAGCCCAATGGATCAAAGACCCTAGAAGCTTCTGATAACAGCTTTCGTTTTGTAAGTGGACCTTCCTTTTCTGGACTGGCCTTGAAGCGATGTATCATCGCCAGGGCGCCAATGTAAGCCAAGTATAGTCACTGTGGCATTTACATCACCATACAATCTCGTAGTTTCCTCATTGCTAAAATCGTCGCTTAGACTGCGTATGTTTGAGTACCATTTTCTTAACAAAAAAACCCCATTTTGTAAAATATCGGATATCCTTTTCTTCTGTTTAGTCACCTCTTGTTCATTATCGAAGCCCGACAAAAAATCATCAACGTAAAAACCATGCAAAACCAGTTGCAAAATATTATCATCACCGCAATCGCGAGCTACTGGATGGAGAGTATGAATTGCTAAATAGGCAGAGCATGCTAGACCAAACGTCACTCGGGTTAATCGATAATGTCGTATTTGTTCATTCGGATTTTCTCGCCATAAAACTCGCTAATAGTTAGTATCATCATGAGAAACTAGCACTTGCCGGTACATTTTCTCGATATCGGCTGTTAGCGCTATCTTATTGCGTCGGAATTTTAATAAAGTGACCCAGAGTGTGGGTTGTATCGTTGTCTCGTTGGTCCGTATCGTTGGTTCGGTCATCAGAGCGTCGTTGAGACAAGTGCCGTTAGTGGTTTTAGCTGAACTATCAAAGACTACTCGCACCTTTGTTGTATCACTGGATTCTTTTATGACGGCATGATGCGGTAAATAGAAAGTTTTGTCATCACGTAGATCTTGTTGGCTTTGCAGTATTTCCTCCATGTGTCCCTTTTCCACATATTCTCGCATTTGTTGGATATATTGGTTCCGTAGTTCTCCATCGTTTAACAGTTTCCACTCGAGTGCTAAAAATCGTTTGGGTGCCGTCAGTAAAGAGTTTCCCAATACGACCGATGTTCTCCGGAAAGGAAGTCGAACCATATATCGCCCATCTAGTTGCCTTTTCACTGTTTTGTCGTAAAATGTTTCGCATTCTTCATCCTCCGGTGAAATTTGTTTTATTTGTGGCAAATCTTCAATTTGTTGTTTACATCTAATTGTATATTTGATGTCGCCGCCATGAAAGTTGAGGTCTCCAAATGGGGTAAGGATTTGGATTGACCAGATACCACCCAACCGAATACAGTTTTTTGTAAGATGGTAGTCCCAAATTGTTTCTGCTCGTTATTTAGAAGGGTAAAGAATTTATCTGCTCCGATCAAAACATCTATAGGGGCTGGTTTCGCGAAGCTTGGATCAGCTAATTGTATATTTTCTATTCGTTGAAAATCTTCAGTGATTATGCGGCATCCTGGTATTCTCTGCGGTAGCTTATTTAGGATGAACGCGTCGACCTCTATTTGTACATTAGGATTATACAAAGATCCCATCACTAGTTTACTTCTTCCTCTTGATTGGATTGAACCCGCTGTTATCGCCCGCTATTATTATGTTCACATTGGCTCTCTATCTCTTCAAGTGTAGTATTTAGACACAATCTTCTGATACGAATGAGGATGCTGACCCACAATCGAGTAGCGCTCTACATCGATAGGTTTTTCCATATTTATTGGTAATAAGAACGTATGCTGTTAGTAGGATAGCCTACATTTGCTTTGATGATGATTGCTGTATGACGGCGTTGAAGTTGGTGGATTCAGCTTGCGTCTCTGTCGTCTCTGAATTCGCGTCAGTATGTAACGTAACGTGATGTCTGCGTTTACACATCTTACAGTTGAATCTTGATCGGTAAACGACAGCCTGATGAGTTGAAGATAAACAATTGAAGCATAGCTTCTTCTCCACTACTGTCCGTTTTCGCTCTGTCATTGGAAGTTTTAGATACTTCTCGCACTTCCAAGATAATGGTCATCAGCACATAACGGACAGGAAATTTTTGTTTGAGATACCATTGCTGCAACTCGTTTTGTAGAACTCGGTTTGACCTTCTGCATTGAACCAAGACTTTCAAGTGCGTCACTTCTCTTACTTAGAAAATTGAAAAATGTGTCAAAGGCGGAAAATCAACTTCTGCTATCGCGGAAGCCCATGCTTCCTTTGATTCATCATCTAACTTGTTCACCAGTATATGGATCAACCACAAATCCCGAGCTTCAGCTGATGTACCAAGTACCCTTAGACCACGAATGACCTCATCAGATACATCCACAAGATGGCGAAGTGATTTGGAACAATGCTGGCGCAAAGTTGATTGCTCCATAAATTGTTTTACCAACACATAAACCACATGTTTTATTTTATAGTATCGAGATTTAACCTTGTCCCATGCTTCATCGTAATTGGCCTCAGTGACACTCAGATGGTTGATTAGTGAATACGCTTCTCCTTTCAGTAACCCTTTCAAATACTGCAATTTATGTACCTATGAGATGGCATTGTTATTGTGTATCGAGGCTTCAAATAAATCACGAAAAGAGGGAAACTCTGAATACTTCCCACTAAATGTTGGAATATTTACACGTGGTAAATGCACCTCACTTTCCCGTTTATTTAGATTTGAAACTTCCTGCAAAAAGTGGGTTTGATTCAAAATGTGGTCTTCCATTGTATTGACACCTTGACCTGCATTATCTTGCTCGTGCGATTTTTCGAGCCAACCTAATTTTTGTTTTAGTTCATAATGACCAGTTTCAATCTTCTCGACTATCTCGGCATTTGCGTCATCGAATTTACCTTTAAGGTTTCTTTCTAAAATTTGGAAATCATTCCATTCGTCGTTTAGAAGAGACAAAAAGGCTTTAATTTCGCTAAGGCGAGTATTGTTATTTATATTCACGGCCTGAGCTTTAATTTGCTCTAATGTTTTCATGATTCGTTCGAGTGCTCTTGCCTCCGCCGTTTCGATTTTTCGTTATTTTCGCGTGTACGATAAAATCTTCACTTCACTTAAAAAAAAATGCACTGAACCGATTTGCCAGCGAGTATCGCTCTAAGAACGCTGTTTTTTTTATTTTCGAATCACGGTATTTGTAAAAATATTAATAAAAAGCTTCTACTCACGATTTAAATTGGTAATCCGTCTCGAAGGACCATGTAAAAATTGATGTAGTTTATTTCCAATTTAGGCGTGGTTTTTTTTCTCAATTAAATATATCTTCACTGGTTTGACTTTTCTCTTTGAATGAATGATAAAATATATTTATTTTCTTTACATAAAAAAAAGTATTACAATAAGTCAGAAAATCATTTTATGGCTAAGGCCATCTATCATTAAGTATTTTACATAAAGTTTATGGTATGTTTGCTATAAATTTTAGTACATCATTGTTTTCGTGAATGTATACAATAAATTGTTCTGCCAAAATTGAGGTAAAGAAATAATTTGTTTACAAATTTTTGTATACAAAAAAAAATATGGCAAAATGGATATATTTCAATAATTGAACGTAAGCATAAATTATTTTATATAATGCAAGTGTTATAAAGACATTGATAATTAAATTATTTTGTTTCAGATACATTACATAAGAAAATATACTCTGTCCTGGAGTTTGCATCACTGGAGTTTATATTTGAGTTTTCATCACTGGAGTTTAGGTAAGTTTATACATTTATTTGTTATGATCAAATGATTCTTTGGTTTTTCTTTTTGTATTTTAGGTATCAAGATTCGCTTGTTCATGGCATGAACATGGAGCATAGTATGATATTAAACGACTCACTAGAGTTTGAATAACATGATGTTTTACATCACTTGAAATAAATATTGTTGTGCTCCAAAGTTTACTTAAAATCCCGTATATTTTACTGCACAGATTATTTACATGCACAGACCAGTTCAATTTATTATCTATGAATAAACCCAACCTTTTGACTTGGTCATAGAAATCGATCTTTTGATTAAAGATGAATAGATGGTATAATTACTTGCTTTTTATTCGAAAGGATAATAGCTTGAGATTTACTGGAGTCAATTTGGAGTTTATTTACGGTTGACGAATCAAGTACTTTGGATACGATAATATTCAGATTATGTACTACATTATCATCAGAGTCGAACGTTCCAAAAGAATACAATTGCAAATCATTATTAGAACGACCTTGTTTATTTCATTTATGTAAAGAGAGAACAATATTGGCCCCAAAATCGAACCTTGAGAAGCTCCAGAAGTAATACATATAGTTTTACTAAAATTTTCATAATGTTTTACTGTCTTTACACTGTCTTTACTCTTCACTTACACATTTTAGTTTATTTTCTTAAAAAAAAAAATGGAGGTGTGGCCAACACACGACTTTCTTTTACGAACAGAGAATTTTGAGAAATTTTATTTTTTTCTTAATTTTTTGTTTTTTTAATTTTTAAATTTTTAAATTTTTTTTTTAATTTTTTATATTTTTTTTTTATTTGTTTTTAGTTTTTGGAAACATTTTGTATTAAGTAGTTTTTTGTAAACCTTATACTTTTTAAGATATTTGCAAAATAAATTGTCTGGACCAAGGGAGTGGCCACT